>JADBJO010000305.1:622938-630438 GCA_016801955.1 Conus betulinus
TGGAATGGTCTGGTTGGCAACACTGAAGACCACAGATTCGGCCACTTTTCCTTTCCTCAGTGAGAGACTCCGTGATTTCTTTGGCTTGAACTTCATTCTGGATGAGGCAACTATGTCGTCCAGCCTCTCCAGCACGTGACGTGTCTCGTCTTCTCTGGATGAAATCACTGTAGTGTCATCCATGAAGGCCTTGAGAGGGGGCATCTTGTATCCATCGCCAAGGTCTGTTTGTCTTGCGTTGCTTGTTGCTGCTTTCAAGATGACTTCCATTGCCAACACGAACAGTATTGGGGAAATGGCACAGCCCATTGCAATGCCCACTTCCAAGTTGATCCAATCTGTTGTGTACTCCTTGGTAAGAACGCGCATTGAGAAGCCATTGAAGTACTTCTTGAGCATGTCGCGGATGTTCTTTGGCACATGGTACATCTTAAGAGCCAACTGTATCATCTCATGGGGGTACAGATCCATATGCGTTTGCCAGGTCGAGCCACACTACGTCCAGGTCTCTCTTTTCTGTCTTTGGATTGCGTCCCAGATCATTGTGGCGTGTTCTACACAGCCAGCCACGCCTGGAATGCCACCTTTCTGGACTGACACATCCAAGTACTTTTTTCCATGAGGTACTTGGTCAGCCTTGCTGCCATGACAGAGAAGAAGATTTTCCCTTCGACGTTCAGTAGTAGTATTGGCCTGAACTGGCTGATGTCACTTGAGTTTTGCTCTTTGGGGATGTACACACCATCTGCCGTCATCCACTGGCCGCTGATCTTCTGATTTCTCCAAGCTGATCGCAGCAGCCTGTGGAGCCACTCCAGCACCTTGGGACATTTCTTGTACAGCTGGTAAGGTATTCCGTTTGGCCCTGGTGATGATTTGGCTCTGGCTTTGTCGACCACCTTCTTGATTTCCGCCAACGTTGGAGGCTTGTCATTGAACTGTTCCTCAGGGTTGGTTGGCCACACCAGACCTTGAATGTCGAGTGGTGCTTTGCTCTGTGAGCAGAGTATGTTTTTCTCAGATGCTGCTCAAGAACTCCTTTGTCCACACTTAGGGTCCCAGATTTTGGCTGCTCGAACAGAGTTCTGGCAAACTGGGAAGGGGTCTCTGAAGAAAACGCTCTTGTGTCTTCTTCTTTTTGCTTTTCCTCTTCCTCGCAGAGATTCCGCTTTGCTGAGGGCGCTGTGTTTTGCTTTCAGGTCTTCCCAGAGTTTTTTTCCAAGCCTTGTTTTTCAGCTGGCAGAGCAGTCTTCATTTGCTTCTTGAGGTTTTCTTTTGGACCCTGATCTTGTCCATCTCTTCTTGGCGTCTGGATTTCTTTGGAGGTGTTTTCTCTTTGGGTAGTTTTGCTCCATAGGCGTCTCTACATGTGGCATACACAATGTCCCCATATGTGGCTAGTTTGTGTTCCAGGGTGCTTTTCCCTATCAGTGCATCGAGTCTTTGGACGATTTTTGCATCCAGTTTTCTCCCAATCTTCAGTCTCGTTTGCTCGTGGCAGGTTGAGTTCAGGCGCCTGGCATCGAGGGCCTGTGCAAATTCCTCATCCGAACCAACAGCGTGGATGTCCTTGGCACTGTGGTTTAAATCCTGGCCTTGGTCTTCCGACGTCTTATCTGCTGATGCAGTGCGCTGCTGCTCATTCAGATGAGTCTTCACACATCCCATCTTTGTTCTGTGGATCTTCATGCCACGGGTGGTAGCGAAACGCTTTCCACAGACACATGGATATTCCAGAGAGTCCTCAGAAGAGAAGCCCCCTTCAAACAAGTGTTTCGGCCCTTATCTCCTGACACTCTAGGGGGGTTGGGCCACACCGGTTCATGACTCCGGATGTCCCTCTGCTGCCCCTTTTTTTTCCCATACAGATTGTATCAACCCGAACAATTCAATAATTAAGCTGGGCCAAATAATACAGTGTGACTTTGAAAAGTTACGACACTATAAATCTATGAGGGACGGGGCAAGGTTGGAGGAGGAGGAGGAGGGGAGGCAGACAGACAGACAGACAGACAGACAGAGACAGACACGTACACACACACATACAGAGAGAGAGAGAGAGAGAGAGAGAGAGATTTCATTCAGTTCATGTAGTGCCTTGAGGTGACAGCCCTTTCACGTGTTGATTAAGTCATAAACTGCCTAATAGGATCTATACATTCACACCCCAAACCCGCTTTCGGTCACGCTTTTGATAACCTTAAGGCATCGTTTAATCTATCTGAAACATGACGATAATACTAATATGAAAGTACTTCAGCACATTAGCATCGCTATTGGACATAATATAATACAATCAAACCGTTAAAAGAACAGCCCAAGCCATGTGACTTTTCCGAGTTGTTTAGTAGGAGAAAAATAACGTTGTGTTGGGTATTGCCAGCCAGTGCGCTGTTGTGAGCGTGACGTTTTATGCCTTGCATTACTAACTGGTTGTGTGTGTTTGTTTGTTTCATGCCGTTGATTTTGAGTTGATGGTATATTCCAGTATTTTGTTGATGATACACTGAGCATGCAATGATCGCTGAATGTATGCGTCAACACCTCTTCCAGTAGAGTTAGGTCTTGTCCTTGTTGATGAATCACTAAAATAAAATCTATTCAAAAAAACAAACGAGCAAACCAAATAAAAAAAAAAAACTTCAGCACAATTTCCATCCCTCAATTGATTCGTCTGCGTCAACAGTAGGGAAAAACTCAAGAAAAACAACCTGTTCTTGACCATAAAAAATTGCAGTTAGGTCTTGTCATGCACGAACCAATTTTGATCATCACACTATTCCAGTATTTGGAGACAATGATGTTTTATGCGTCAACACCTCCCCTTCCTCCCTCCTTCCCCTCCTTCTCTCTCTCTCTATCTCTCCCTGTCCGTCTGTCTTTCACCTTCCCTCCCTTCCTCCCTCACACTTTTTCTTTCCATCCTTCCCTTCCTCCCCCCTCCTCTCTCTGCCTCTTTCTCTTTGTATCATCAGAAAGCATTTGTACATTGTTCACATTCGGTTCACGAGAGACTAAAGCCTAATGAGCAATGGATAAGCAATTTAATCATTAAGTCATTCATTAATTTTCTAAACACCCTCTCTCTCTCTCTCTCTCTCTGTCTCTCTCTCGCTTTGTCTGTCTCTCTCTCCGTCTGTCTCTTTCTCTCTGTCTCTATGTCGGTCTCTCACTGTCTGTCCTCTCTCTCTCTCTCTCTCTCTCTCTCTCTCTCTCTCTCTCTCTCTCTCTCTCTCCTCTTTCTCTCTCTGGTGGTTAACGGCCGGCATCATCGAATTCATCTGGTAAGTTTACCGCATCAGTAGAAAGAACGACGTGATGGAAAACAAAACAAAACAAAACTATTATTGTGCTGCTTGGGAGCAGCAGTAGGGACCTTAGACCAACACACCCAGCACGTGCTCACCACGGAAAAGGCGACCAGGCATTGTGCCCCAACGGTAGTCTGACCCATCTTCGGTGTGGAGATGTGCAGACTGTCCCACAGGAGGGCTGAAACTGAACTGAAATATCCGTCTGCTGCGGCAGTGAACAACTCAGCCAGCAACAACCGAAATTGGGCACTGAATTGATTCTGAACCGGTTTCAAAGTTTGTTTATATTTGTGTGTGTGTTTTTTTGTTGATAATTAGCACCCGACTTTATGTATAATTAATTTTTGCTCAAACAAAACGAAAAAAAGAGAAATGAACAGTATTTGAAATATCAGTCAAGCACGTTTGCGCCCGCTCAGAAAATGATGGATCCCTTTTTTTTTTTTTTTTTTTTTTTTTTTTTTTTTAACCATCCGGTTGATCAGTTTCCTTTTGCTGAGCGCGGACATCATGGCGAAGCTTCAGGTTGCGTTCCTGTTTTTGAGCGTTACTTGCTACGTGCACGGGGCGAAAGACCAAAGCCGAGAGAGTTTTTTGGTCATAGTCTTCAGGGAACGGCTATTATTTTGATTTTTCCCGCACCAGGATTCAGACAGTACCACAGTACCCGGATGAAAACCAAAAAGCGGGATCTGTCCTTTTCTGAGCGTGTGCAAGCGTGAGCTGGACTGTTATTTCAATTGTCACGTTACTGTCTGTTTTCTTCGTTTGTGTTAAGCAAAAGTATCTTACTATACATAAAAAAATCAGGTGCTAAAAATAGCCTGTGTACTGTGTCTTCTGTATAAATTGACCTTTGCATGTGGGTAGAAATTCAGATGACTGTAAGCTAAGCGATCATGGAGAGATCTTGCTAAATCAGTGCACAGTTTTCTGCTAATGTTCACTTTGAATGGTCTCTTTTGAGGCTTTTTTGAGTTTGCCACATATATGGTAAAAATGTGAACGATTATTTTATACCATCATGCAATGCGTTTGCAACATGTTTTCATGACTGAGACCTATGAGTGGGAGAACACGTGGAATCTCACCATTTGCCTTTGGCGCGATACATTATTTTCACAATGAAAACCTGAATGATGCAAAAGGAATGTGCTTGGGTGCAAAAGTTTGTTTGGAAAGAAACATAGTGTTGGTGTGTTTAATAATGCAGTGGACTTCTGAAATTCACCAAAAGTATTGACGTGTTGATCAGTCTTATTGAAGTAAATGAAACGTGTGTACATTTTACAGTTGTAGAAAAGACTCCGCGGACTGTGTGAAAAGAGAATGTAAACAAAAAGTCCACGATGATTGGTACAATGAGGAATATCTCTTAATTAAGTAAAAGAACTGTCCGTAAATTAACTTAGTAGCACTGCGCTTAATCTGTACGTGATCATGTTGAATATCGAAACGTCTGACGTGACATTTAGCACGTTTTGAAGAGAAAAAAAATCCGTAAAGTATTAAACAAAGTGATGTTTGAAAAATCAGTCACCTCCGAAAAGAGCCATACAAACTTTATAGAGACAACGCTCACAATTCAGAAAACAAGAAGTCATATCAAAACAATATTAGCCTTGACATATTTAAAACAATATTAGCGTGGACAATTAATTTTATCACATTTAGGAATTGCTTCACAAAATGACACAACTGGTGATGGCATGAGGCAGTGAGGCGGAACTTCCGATAATGAGGACAATAATAACAACTACAGTCGCGCAAATCGTTCCATTTGGAATGAAGAGACCCGTTGGATTTCAGTAAATTGAGCAAACGAAAAGCTCCTCTCCCTGGTGGGATCACTGGCGGAATGATTAGAAACTGACGCACCTGCAGAACCATTTCGGCGATAGGCTTTTTAACAAAAAGTTTGATTGCTTTGTTTGATTGGGGCATGCTTTCTGAAAGACCGAGTCATCGATCCCCCCCCCCCCCCCCCCCCCCCACACACACACACACACACACATATACAAAACAACATCAACAGCAACAAACGCTGACGCTAACAATCCAAACAATTACAGAGTCAAAATCATGACGTTTATAGCACAGCCGACCTCGGGTTCCGATTCAGAGTTGCGAATGGATTAAATACAGAACTAGATATCAAGTTGAAATGCCAAGACTAAAAATTGAAGCAAGTAAAGCGCTGGCACTACAAGAGTGGTCTGAAACAACGTGACCAACCGTCCATGTAGTGACAGAAGAATATTGTGTTAGTTGTATCAGTGGTACAATGCAAGGTGCTAAGATTAACAGCAGACTGCAGAAGTGGGTCGCATCTCTCTAATGTATACTGCCAGAGGGCGCTCGATTAATTATTGATAGGTGCTCGATTAATCACTGATTACTGATTGTAATTTTATGCACAGTAACATAGTCCTACTGACTGCACGAACTGACAGAGAATGAGTCAGATCAAAAACATTCTGTGCGTGCATGTGTGCGTGCGTGCGTGAGTGCGTGCGTGCGTGCGTGCGTGTGCGTGCGTGTGTGTGTGTGTGTGTGTGTGTGTGTGTGTGTGTGTGTGTGTGTGTGTGTGTGTGTGTGTGATATTGACCCAGATAGATTGTCAGGCCTACTGAGCTTTCGGATGTTAAATAGAATTGCAACAAATCTTTGTTCAGGATTGCGCAAAGCGAAATCATCGTCTAACCATCTGACAGCACTCCTGTAATAGAAATCAGTTTATAGGTCACTGGACCTAAATTTGTACTCTTGATATGTTTAGGAAGTATTTCATTGGGAAGGACCACAATAATTAAGCTGCCACTACACTGGAAACGAATAACTGGGAATCTTGAACATGAACGATAGCTAATATCGATTTCACAGCCAATCACAAATAGTGTCAAGCTCAGAAGACACAATTTATTTCAATCGATTATCATGGAGCAGAATTCTGCAGCAAAGGGGGTGGGGATGGGTGTGGGGTGAAGGTTGAGTTCTATATGTTGTCAAAAAAAAAAAGTCTATGGAAGAGAACTATCTGTAGATCGTCGCAAAAGAACGATCCATGCAAACATAGATCCAGAGGTGACAGGACACGTATCTTCGCATTTTGCTAGAAAGAGTGTCACAGTGCATATTAAAGGCACTCACCACTTCCTGTTGATCTGATTGGTTCTCTGTCTGCCTCCTTTTCAAGGGGCGACCACACCTCATCACTGATAGAGAGTCACACTGCCACACCTCATCACTAATAGAGTCACACTGCCACACCTCATCACTCATAGAGTCAAACTGCCACACCTCATCACTGATAGAGTCAAATTGCCACACCTCATCACTCATAGAGTCAAACTGCCACACCTCATCACTCATAGAGTCAAACTGCCACACCTCATTACTCATAGAGTCAAATTGCCACACCTCATCACTCATAGAGTCAAACTGCCACACCTCATCACTCATAGAGTCAAACTGCCACACCTCATCACTGATAGTCAAACTGCCATACCTCATCACTAATAGAGTCAAGCTGCCACACCTCATCAATGATAGAGTCAAACTGCCACACCTCGTCACTCATAGAGTCAAACTGCCACACCTCATCACTCATAGAGTCACACTGCCACACCTCATCACTCATAGAGTCAAACTGCCCACACCTCATCACTCATAGAGTCAAACTGCCACACCTCATCACTGATAGTCAAACTGCCATACCTCATCACTATAGAGTCAAACTGCCACACCTCATCACTCATAGAGTCAAAACTGCCACACCTCATCACTTACAGAGTCAAACTGCCACACCTCATCACTCATAGAGTCACACTGCCACACCTTATCACTCATAGAGTCACACTGCCACACCTCATCACTCATAGAGTCAAACTGCCACACCTCATCACCCATAGAGTCAAGCTGTCCAGTTTGAAGCACATACACGGTGGTTCGTGCGTGGTCAAAGACTACGTGCAGGCTGTGAATCAACTTCGCTCAGCAGCAGATATTAATAGGCTGGCATACATGGTTATCTGAGAGAGAGAATCCATGGATATGAACAGAGGCGCGTTCCATAAAGACGATCTGGCGAGAATTCAGGCATGCTTGGAGAATGCTGGGGTTTCCGAGCACACCCTAGTGGCGAGCGGGGCTAGGAATAGGCCAGCATTTGCCAAACAGTCTTGGA
>JADBJO010000305.1:660438-675438 GCA_016801955.1 Conus betulinus
CAGAAATTTTGTGTTCCGCACTCCCCCCTCCCACTCTCCTCTCTCTTCCCCGCCCAAACTTACCCTCCCGCCTCCCCCCTCCCCCGTAGCACCAAGTCCTCCTCCCCACCTCATCTTTCCAAACCCCCCCTCTCTCTCTCTCTCTCTCTCTCTCTCTCTCTCTCTCTCATCTCCGCACCTTTTTTCTTTAAATCGCCTCCCTACCCCCGCCCCCACCCCTGAACCTACTTCCGTTCCCCGTCCTCCACTCAGCCCGAGAAGATTTTAAAAAAAAAAAAAAAAAAGAAAAGAAAAGAAAAAGAAGAAGACGACGGCATTTTTTTTATGGGTTCCGCTTGAGAACTCGTGGCTGTGTGAGTTTTATGACAAGCTTCACGCTGAGCGAAAAGCATAAAAGATGAAAGCGGGGGCAAAAAAAACGAAACAATCTGCCGGAATGGGTAGGCCGAGGAGGAATCCAAAATGGCAACAAGAGTTGATGTACCAAGTAAATAAAATGTCGGGTAGAGTAGGGTTGAGGAGGGGGGGGGGGGGGGGGGGGGGGAGGGATGGAAGAAAGTGGCGGAGGAGGGGTGGGTGGGAGTGGGTGGGGGGTGGGAGCAGCTCAAGGGGTGACAATGGAAATCTGGGAAAGTGATGGTTTTGAAGAGGAAGTCTAACGCTGATTTGCTTTTTTCTCCACGTTTCGTTTTCTGTGTGTGTTTTTTTTTTTGTTTGTTTGTTTTTTTTTTTACATTTCACTGCACTCACAACCCCGGCTCTCTGTCTCTCTGTCTCTCTGTCTCTGTCTCTGTCTCTGTCTCTCTCTCTCTCTCTGCACTCACACACACACACACACACACACACACACACACACACACACAACCGCCCTCTAATTCTGTTATTGTTCTTAACGTTTTCCGCCTGGAGTCAATCCACTTTGAAACCAGCTTTAAGAAAAAGTTCTCTCTCTGTCAGTCTGTCTGTCTGTCTGTCTCTCTCTCTTTCTTCTCTCTCTCTCTCTCTTAATATGTGTTTGTGACTTGACTTGATAACGCTTTTTCTCCCCATTCACTTTGTTGTCGTTGTTGGTGGTGATGTTGTTGCTGCTCTTGTTGCTGCTGTTGCTCAAGCTGCTGTTGGTGGCGGTGTTTTCCTTTTAATGTAACGGAAGACTTAATGGCAGAATCACCAGTGTTTGTATTCTGGAACTCTCCACCTCTCCCCCGCCTCCCCTCCTGACGGTCTGTGCCCATGTTCTTCTATCAGTCACACTTGTCTTCTGATTGATTCATCTTCCCAGGCAGGCCCGTCGTAGTGGTGTCCTAGCGGACAGCTGGGGACCGCAGCCCTCTGTCACCAGTCGTGTGCGACAGGATCGAGGTGTTGTGACCTGTCCAGTCCGTTGCGCTGTCGATCCAGAACTCCTTCGGTCTGCCCTTTGGGACGTCTGACTTCACCTCTAGCCTATAGAATGGTCCTAGACAGGGAGTCGTCGCAAGAATTATGTCCACCCTCCACTGAACCCTGCAGAATGATTTTTGGACGGGGCGTCATGATGTGATACATGTCCACTCTCCACTGTACCCTGTAGAACGCTCTTGGACAGGGAGTCATGGAGAGATACATGTCCACCCTCCACTGTACCCTGTAGAATGGTCTTGGACAGGGAGTCATGGTGAGATACATGTCCACTCTCCACTGTACCCTGTAGAATGGTCTTGGACAGGGAGTCAGGGCGAGACCCTGTAGAATGGTTCTGGACAGAAGTCATGATGAAATAGATGTCAGTCCACTCTTGCATCGTACCCTGTAGGACGGTCTTGGCCAGCGAGTCATGATGAGATGCACGCACCATACCAGGCAGGCTCACAAACACTTGGTCACTGCGAGGAGACGATCCCCTTTGCCTGCATATACGTTGGCTTGCTGCTTTCACACAGTCATTCGTCTGAAGTGGTTTGTCTTTAAACAGGCAGGAAATCCGTCTGAAATACATACTCTCCAGTGTCTAAAACCATCCCTCAAGATCTCAAATTCCAGACCTCGCTCCCATACAGAAGATGACAGGCTTTGTAGAGTGCCGTCTTTCTGGGAGCCATCAGATCTGGTTCTCAGATCACGTCGAATCTTGTTATGGCATATACGTCGTGGCAGACACGTCAGCGCGTGCCTAGTTTTGACTTTCTTTGGTGAACTGCCTGCCTTGCTCACACAACGGTACCTGAAGGTGTCAAGGTCTTCTATTGCATGTCAGTTCTGTATGAATGTTAACAGGTGAACGTTGTCTGGAACTCGGAATCTTTCAGTAGTTCCAGGCCGATTCCACATGTGGTCTGTTTTGATTGTGGTTCTTCTTCAGCTTGACTTTGATTGTTGTTGCTGTGTACATGCGTCACATATAGGGCATATGGGCACGCTGGGAACATTCTTTCGGAGGATGCGTTACGTATAGGGCATATGGGCAAGCTGGGAACATGCTTTTTGGAGGATGCGTCACGTATAGGGCATATGGGCAAGCTGGGAACATGCTTTTTGGAGGTCGTCTCCTCATTTGTTCAGAGCGCTGTGTGTTGGCGTTCTTTTAAGCGAATTGGTGTTGAAAGCAGCATTTGTTCAGGGTTCTGGGTATGAATAATTGTTTCATCTTGGAACAAGGGTTACCGTATTTGTTTGTTGTTTGAGTTTATTTGTCTTCAGTACCGTGTCATAATGCTAGTAACGTCAGAACTAACAGGGTTCTGGTGTGGGGTTGATCTGCTATACTGGACATGAATTTGGATATGGTTACGTCTAGCAAAGTGTTGCCTTCCAAGTAATTCTTCCAGAGGTTTTGTTTGGGAAGACTAAAAGCTACAGTTAGCTTGTGACTGTAAGCACATTTAGGAGCACAGTTCTCTTTTATCAGTCTCTCAGTGTCCTTGTCGGTTTATGTACAACCAACTATTGTGATATGCTCATTGTCTTCATGGGCATTTTCCAGCTTCTCGTAGAAAGAAAGCTTGCAGTTTCATCCATGCGATGGGGAAACGTCTCAGCTTTTTTCCCCTCTCTGTCCTTGGTAATGTCTGAAAAGTAAAGCAAACTTTCAAGTCTGGAAGGATATCTAACGACTTTCGTCAACCATAACTTCATGTGAACATAACGTATCAGTCATCTCTTTCAAAGTACGGTAGTAATTTCCTCGCTTTCGTTTTTATTTACGTTTAATTCCAGAATGCTGTGGGGCTATAAAATAAACGAACAAACGCGCATCAGCGCGCGCGCACACACTCCTGACAAGCGATTATTAGACTGTAAGTGGAACTGGATGATGAAGGACTCGGAAGGGGGTCCACGACAGTGGGGCAGACAGTGGCTGTACGTCTTGAAAATGTCTTTCCGGATCACTGAAGCGCAGCCCGTGTTCAGGCTGAGGTGGCTGACATCAGAGGGGCCGACGGGTCGGTCTGACGGGAGGGGATGGCGGCATCAGTCCCGGGCCAACGTGAGTTGAAAGACGACTAATGGGGCGTTTTTTAATCCCGATCAACTTTGAACGGATTGTGTCGTCTGAGTTTGGATGGGGTAGGCTGCACTAGGTAGGAGTGTGTGTGTGTGTGTGTGTGTGTGTGTGTGGAGAGAGAGAGAGAGAGTGAGTGAGTGAGAGAGAGAGAGAGCGAGCGAGAGAGATGGAAAATGGTAAGGGGGGAAGAGGTTAGGGCGAAGGGTTGGATGTGGGATAGGTAGGTGCGGGCGCTGCTGGGGAGGAGTGGGTTGGAGAGATGGGGGGGGGGGGGGGGGGGGGGGGGGGGGGGAGGTGTGGCGGACGCTCAGTGAGGAGAGGAGAGGAGAGAGTCAGAAAAGTTGTGACTTAGAAGACCTCCTGTGTCCAGATAGGGAACAGTGGACATTTTCAACCTGGATTATCACTAAATATATTTTCTGTCTGCCTACATCAGTTGATTCCCGTTGTGGTGAAGTCACTTCAGACAGAATTCTGACAGAGTGAATGTCCAGCGTTCTTTATGTTCATGGTTAGTTTGCATTGCCTGAGCCTAACAGAGTAGACTTCGGAGGTTCTTGTTTATTTTGGAAGAGTCAGCCAAACAATACATGGTGACACTGTTCCCCGACAGCTTTTTATTCAGTAAACCTCTCTGTCTCTATCTCTGTCTCTGTCTGTCTGTCTGTCTGTCTGTCTCTCTCTCTCTCTCTCTCTCTCTCTCTCTCTCTCTCTCTCTCTCTCTCTCTCTCTCTCTCTCTCTCACATTTCTTTTTGAGATACTTTATGACGAGCTTCACAAATCCATGCGGTTTTTTTGTTTTTCTAGTACACATGTCAAATTTCTGTTTACAAACGAAAATCTTATGTAAGGCGCTGAGGCATAAATGATACCCCGAAATAACAAGTAAATCAGCGTCATGTTTTGAATACAATTTCAGATTTATGGCCTGCACAGGTGCTTTGCTGAATAAACAATTTGGTTATAGTGGATCCCGTGTTTTTCAGACCTAAAATCGTCAATGGCAGCGAGTTTTAATGGGAGGTAAATCCACTCTACAGAGAAACCAATGTAGCAGCAAGGCACTTGCAGTCAATGCAGAGAGGGGGGCTGGAAGGGGGGGGGGGGGGGGGGGGGGGGGTAAATCTGAGGCGTACAAGGAGAAATATCGTTTTTTTAAATCGATACATAGAGAAAGTCATAAAAATTATGCCAGTCAATTCGATAAGAGTAAAAAAAAAAAAAAAAAAAAACCGAAAAAAACGTTCCGAACAAGTGAATCCTTAAAGAGAAGGGGAAAAATGATTGGGACAAAGATCTAAGTAAAAGAGAAAATTTGCTGAAGAGAAAGCATTTAAAAACAGTGGGGTATTGATTGGACGGTAAATCTGATATGGACAAAGAGCAAACTGTTCAAGCAAGCAAATACTGGGTGTGCGTCTTCTGAAATGGGAGGCAGAGCTTATACAGGGAAAGATAAGAATATGAAATGAAATCGTAAATGAGGCGGGGGATAGTAAACAGTAAAAAGAACAAACAACAAGGGCAAGTCTCGTTCCTATAACGATACAGATAAATACCCATAACCTCAAACCAGCGCTGTTTACGGCATCAGTTCGCCTGGCATGACTAACAACACGGAGTGCATGGAACTGTGCGTATGCATTGTGGTGTCACAACTGTTGCCGTTAGCTGCATTCGTTTGCAGTTTTGGGACATGTCATTGTCTCAGCATGGGCAGCAAGAGAAATGTTTCAGATGAGAATTCCTTCTTTTTTTTTTTGTTACATGGAAAGTGTTTGAATTGGGAAGAAATTTTACATGGAAAGTGTTTGAATTGGGAAGAAATTTTAACCCCCCCCCCCCCCCCCCCCCTCCCCCCCCCCCCCCCCAAAAAAAAAAAAAAAAAAAAAAAAAAAAAAAATCTTAAATAAGCGTTAGCGAACCGCCAAGAGCAACGTGGACAAAAAAGTCACAAAACAAAAAACACGACGCGTTTTCGACCTCTTAGGTCTTCTTCAGGCAAGACACAAACAAATAGGACAATGAAAATGAACGAGCTTGTCACTTAGCTTGGATCTCTTCAGCGAAAGGTAGGCGTTGAATCAAAAATGTCGAAGAAGAGCTTTTTTTTTTTTTTTTCGAGATATAGGGAATCTAATCGAGATGTCGATTCACAGCAGATTTGTTTGGGTATACCTTTCAGTGTCTGGAGGAGAACAGGCCTGTGGCCACCCTGATCCAGCGGACTGGGGTACAGGCTGACCTGTTCTGCTGGGTCCACACCACTGGGACTGCCTTCACCTCACAATCCAATCCCTTCACCTTCCGTTTGATTCGTTTCGGGGTCAGCTCCCATGTTTCCCCGTATTGTTAGATCTACCCCTGTTCAATACTCCCCCTGCCCGATATTCCCCCCAGCTTGCCTATGGCATGCATGTGCGTCTGTGTGTGTATGTGTGTGTGTGTGTGTGTGTGTGTGTGTGTGTGTGTGTGTGTGTGTGTGTGTGTGTGTACGTACGTCCGCGCGTGGTCTATAGCTGTGGTATGGGAAAGATTTCCTTTCATACCCCCTCCCCCCTGTACCCACAATGGAGTCATGTCAAATGTTTATCTTGAGATGTTGGAAGGAGACTTCCACAATGTGTCACCGGTCCAGCTCCATTACATTCTTTGTATTAGTTACATTTGTTTGGCTTTCTGTCACGGGTTTTTGTTAGAATTAACTTCTAGGCACCTGAAGATTTCATACAGACAAGGAAACATTTTTTTCCTGATGCCAAAACTTAAGAGACAGGGGACTTAAACTGGGAAGAGAAAACTAATGGAGAGAAAAAAAAAAGAGAGAAAAAATGTTCGAGAAAGGCAAAAGTTTGAATACGAGGAATCTTAACAGGTTAGTCAAATTGTACTCAACAAATTTAAAATATCTTCATTTGCCAATCCCTTTCTTTGTACTGGTGATGTAATGGATTAGTGTGTGTTTCTACCTTGAATTACAATATGAAAATAATGCTGGATATTTGTTCAGCGCACATTCTAGACACCTATGTACAATGCTTCGCAAAATCGCGTTATGACTGACCCACATTCATACATTAATTCGGGCATACTTCATATGTACAATGGGCGTACCTGTAGTATACAAAACAGTCCTAACTTTAACTATGTACACTCAATCAACACAGAACCATGCAAGTATTATATATTTGTTAACACAGAAAGGACGTATATTTCAGACTGTATATAGTCTGAACATATCACAGACCTAGGCCATTTTTCTCCTTGTTGCGAGCGTCTGGAAAGAGAACGACACTTCCCCCATTGGACTTTTATTTTACAGCAGTGGCAATTTATCTCATGTCGCTTATATAGCGCAGCCGACCACAAAAGGCTTTTGTCAAAGCTATTACTTTTTTTACGTCAATTTTCAAAGTAGCTTTTAACACACACACACACACACACACACACACACACACACACACACACACACACACACACACACTTATAAACACCTCACTGAAACAGGGTTTTTAACTCTTTCAAAAAAAACGCCGGGAAATCGTGGTTTTTAAACTTTATTTCGCAAAAATCGCCTCTTTCAAAAACTCGAAAATCACATCAGGTGGGACATCTCCGAATTTAGCGTGACAGCCGCTGGGAGTCGCCGGGTAAAATGATGAGAGGAATGGACGAGAGCAGAGCTGGCGAATGGATGAGCAGATGCGGAGTGGTCCAGACAAAGAGACTGTGGAACGAGACATGACGGTACGGGACTTGGGTTTGAAGCCATGGGCAAAGGAGAGGGGTGTAGTCCATGCTGTTGGGGACTGGCAGCCCGAGTGTTTGAGCTCAGTGGAGCTGCGCTGTGTCGACTTCCCTGACGTCTGTTGAGAGGGCTCCTGGGAAAGGCGGACGAGAGTCGTGTTACAGTAAGATGCTTTCGAAAGGACTGAGGCATTCACCAGAATCGTCTTGGCGTCGGTGGAGAGATTGTGACGAACAGGACTGACCTTGATGAGCAGACCTACCAATACCAGAGACATCTTGGACCAGGGAGGCTTTGATCTAGAATGACATCTGGACCGCAGACAGAAGAGGGGGGGGAGACCGAGGTATTGTTCATTGTTCAGTGCTGGAGGAAAGGGATGATTTTGCTCTTTCTGGGCAGTCCAGCTCTTGGCCAGTCCCATCATGATTTTCCAGCAGTCCGTTTTGGGTCAACCAGCGTTGAAGGTCTGCTACAGTGCCACCCCGTGTCCACGATGCCAACTTGTCAACAGAAACAAGAGAGGACTGACGACGAAGCTGCGCAGTGGCGTTTCTCTCATGCAACAATGCATGGCTGCAGGTAACACCCGGTCACTGACCGGTGCTGGAGGTGCTGGTAACACCGGTTAGTGGAGGCTGCTGTAACACCGGTTAGTGGAGGCTGCTGTAACATCGGTCAGTGGAGGCTGCTGTAACACCGGTCAGTGGAGGCTGTTGGTAACACCGGTTAGTGGAAGCTGCTGTAACATCGGTCAGTGGAGGCTGCTGCTGTAACACCGGTTAGTGGAGGCTGCTGTAACATCGGTCAGTGTGGAGGCTGCTGTAACACCGGTTAGTGGAGGCTGCTGTAACATCGGTCAGTGGAGGGCTGCTGTAACACCGGTCAGTGGAGGCTGTTGGTAACACCGGTTAGTGGAAGCTGCTGTAACACCGGTCAGTGGAGGCTGCTGTAACATCGGTCAGTGGAGGCTGTTGGTAACACCGGTTAGTGGAGGCTGCTGTAACACCGGTCAGTGGAGGCTGCTGTAACACCGGTCAGTGGAGGCTGTGGTAACACCGGTTAGTGGAGGCTGCTGTAACACC
This sequence comes from Conus betulinus, assembly GCA_016801955.1. Classification (NCBI taxonomy): domain Eukaryota; kingdom Metazoa; phylum Mollusca; class Gastropoda; order Neogastropoda; family Conidae; genus Conus; species Conus betulinus. Next base: position 668,757 of record JADBJO010000305.1, read on the forward strand.
GGTCAGTGGAGGCTGCTGTAACATCGGTCAGTGGAGGTTTGCTGTAACACCGGTCAGTGGGAGGCTGCTGTAACACCGGTCAGTGGAGGCTGTTGGTAACACCGGTTAGTGGAGGCTGCTGTAACACCGGTCAGTGGAGGCTGCTGTAACATCGGTCAGTGGAGGCTGTTGGTAACATCGGTCAGTGGAGGCTGCTGTAACATCGGTCAGTGGAGGCTGCTGTAACATCGGTCAGTGGAGGCTGTTGGTAACATCGGTCAGTGGAGGCTGCTGTAACACCGGTCAGTGGAGGCTGCTGTAACATTGGTCAGTGGAGACTGTTGGTAACATCGGTCAGTGGAGACTGTTGGTAACATCGGTCAGTGGAGGCTGTTGGTAACATCGGTCAGTGGAGGCTGCTGTAACATCGGTCAGTGGAGGCTGCTGTAACATCGGTCAGTGGAGGGCTGTTTGTAACATCGGTCAGTGGAGGCTGCTGTAACATCGGTCAGTGGAGGCTGCTGTAACATCGGTCAGTGGAGGCTGTTGGTAACATCGGTCAGTGGAGGCTGCTGTAACATCAGTCAGTGGAGGTGCTGTAACACCGGTCAGTGGAGGGTGCTGTAACACCGGTCAGTGGAGGTGCTGTAACACCGGTCAGTGGAGGTGCTGGTAACACCGGTCAATGAAAAAGTATGAACCACGATAAGAAAAAGTCCCAAGCACTGATCTCTGAGGAACGCCGCATGTGACTGCCGAAGACTCAGGGGGCCTTCCATTTATGCACACAGTCTTGGTGAGGGCAGTCAAGGAAGACCTAGACCAGAAAACAGCATGGTCGTGAATTGCCAAAGAAAAATTGAGGCGCGTTAGGCCGTTCTTCATTAAACGAACTTTTATATCGGCAGTCTACTTCGTCTTGATCTCGGCAAACCTGGCTTTGTTCTTCATTGCCCGATCTTTGGTTGGCGATCCAAGATCAGCGGGGTTCGCGAACGTGGCCGAACCTGGGTTCACGGTGAAGAAAGGATTGCTCGGAATGTTCTGCGAACTGCTCGTGTTCACGCAAATGGAGTAAGTCTATGAAAGCTCTCCTGCGATGGAAATAAATTTGTGTCCACTCTATAGCAATTAAATTTATTTTTGTGGTCGGCTGACCTACATTTTTGTTTTAACTCGTAAGTATTTTTAGTCGGTGAGGCCGAAATATTCTAGTTCACAATGCTGCGAAAATAGAACAGGTTGAATTGTGGACAAAGTGGTTGATAAAATCGACTTTTCAGCCCATTCAAAACAGGTCTGTGTTCAGTGGACCTGACAATATTCCTCAATCATGCACCAGCGAGCACCGAGAACCCATCGTTCAGTCTTTAAACTAAGAATCGGTTCCAGCTGATCGTAACTGCGAACTAGATCGTGGTTCCTGGGTTTCAGTAAAGAGCGAAACTGTGGTTTGTTGTTAGCTGACGATCTAGATTTGTGAATCCATGGTGCGTTCACACACCGGAAAACTTGTATGGAGAAGGATAGTGTGATCACAAGAACCCAAAGCCTTTGCTGGGTGTCTTACAGTGGAAGGACAGACACATTGTTGCCATCGAAGCCAAGAAGACTATCGGTCACATGCCATGGGATTTTCTGTAAGAAGACTCAGAAGGTCGTGTTGTTCCAAACGTAAAAGTTGAGAGTGATGGGTGTTTAAAGAGCAGTTTTGTTTTTTAATGTGAAAGAAGTTGTTGCAAGAAAACAATCCTTCGAGTAGCTGTAGCGAGTCTGGCCAAGTTGAACACAGGTGTATAATCTGTCAAAGAACTCTGATCAAGGAATGTGTATTGTTTTATCAGACCTACGGTTGCGGGTTTGGAAATGGAAAGGAAAACAACCAAACATCAGTGGTTATATCAAAAACGTAATTAATGTTTGGTAACAAGGCATGACAGAATGGAAAATGATGTGGACGGAAAGCGAGCGAGTTCGTAGGTCTTGCAACGTGTGTGCGTGCGTGCGTGCGTTGTATGTGTGTGTGTGTGTGGTGTGTGTGTGTGTGTGTGTGTGTGTGTGTGTGTCTCTCTCTCTCTCTCTCTCTCTCTCTCTCTCTCTCTCTCGAGCAATCTCCTGTTCTTCTGTGCTCTGTGCTCGTGGTCGGCTGGGTTGTAAGCACTGAAACTGAACTCTTCTGTGCTGTTTAGGGCTTGTTTTACACAGCGCTCGTACGGCCTCCGCGCTCGGCTGGGCTATAAACAGCATAACTTGATTAGCTGGCGTTTTAAAGTTACGCGGTTGAACTTGCGTGGTAAGGGTTTTTTCTGTCTGTGTCGGCCGTGGCTGTTATTATGGCCTTCTCTCTCTCTGTCTCTCTCGCGTCTCTGTCTCTGTCTGTCTGTCTGTCTGTCTGTCTCTCTCTCTCTCTCAGTCTCTGTCTCTGTCTCTATCTCTGTTTCTGTCTCTCTCTGTCTGTTTCTCTCTCTCTCTGTTTCTCTGTTTCTCTCTGTTTCTCTCTCTCTCTCTCTCTCTCTCTCTCTCTCTCTCTCTCTCTCTCTCTCTCTCTCTCTCTCTCTCTGTGAGCGCGCGCGCGCGCGTGTGTGTGTGTGTCCGTGTGTGTGTGTGTGTGTGTGTGTGTGTGTGTGTGTGTGTGTGTGTGTGTGTGTGTGTGTGTGTGTGTGTGTGTGTGTGTGTCTGTCTGTCTGTCTGTCTGTGTGTCCATATGTGTGTGTAATGTGTGTTGCGCTGATCGTAATCCCATGTCCAAAACGGCGATTTTATTTCAAAACGATGTTAGGATTTGCATGAATTGGTTCAGACTCGTGCAGTTCTCCCTAAAGAAAATAAAAACCCCCAAAACAAACAAACAAAAAAGTTTCTAAACTCTCTCTCTCTCTCTCTCTCTCTCTCTCTCTCTCTCTCTCTCTCTCTCTCTCTCTCTCTCCAATACCCTTTCACTGTCTTCTTTCCATCCGTCTCCCCTTCCACTCCTTCTCACCCTCCTCCCCCCTCCCCCCCCACTCCCCACCCCCGCCATCCTCTTCACGCCGCCGTCAGCAGTCCTTAGCGCGGTCTGTTTCGTGTTCTTCAAGGTTTTTATGGGGGCCACAGAAGTCACCGGGGCCGCCTCTGATTGGCTGGCGACGCCATAAACCAAGACCCCCATCTGACATCACCCCCCCCCCTTCCTCTCCCCCCTTCCCCTCCAAGAAGGAGGGAGGGGAGGGGGGGGGTGGGGGTTGGTTTTGAATTCAAAAGGGGCTCTATCTGCCGTCCCAATCGTACAAACATGTGTACTTTGCAGTTGACTGCGATTCCAGAGCCGGGCGCCAGAGCAAACGCTTTGCCATTCGTGACCGAAAGCTATTGTCAGGGGTGGCCGGGCGGTAATGGTAGTGTGGTGTCTCTGTCTGTCTGTCTGTCTCTGTCTTTGGACTCCAAGGGGGCGCTGTGTGTGTGTGTGTGTGTGTGTGTGTGTGTGTGTGTGTGTGTGTGTGTGTGTGTGTGTTTGAAGTTCTTGTTCCGTTTTTTTTGTTGTTGTTCGTGTTTTTTTTTTTTTTTGTTTGTTTTTTGTATTTTTGGTTTTGTATTTTTTTGTTTCGTCGTATTGTTGGCTTTGGGTGAGGTACACTAAGGACAGTTGAGGATTGTGGAAAAAGGGAAGGGGAGGGGGAACCGTCTGGATTATTGTGTTTCAGGGTCTGATTTCAAAGATTTATTTCTTCTTTCTTTCTTTCTTCTTTTTTTTCTTTTTTTGCTCCTTTCTTTCGTCCTTCTGAAGTATAGAATTTCTGTCCACTCGGCGATTTTGTTTTTCTTCTAATGTTTTGTTTTCTCCATCTCTCTGATACTATATTTCTCAGAGATACGCACAGAGAGAGAGAGAGACGAGAGAGAGAGAGAGAGAGAGAGAGAGGACGAGAGAGAGAGAGAGAGAGAGAGAGAGGAGAGAGAGAGAGAGAGAGAGGAGAGAGAACTCCAAACTTTTATTCAGATGACAGTCTCTTGACTGAATGTGATATGCACGTAACTAAACAAAGCGAAAGAGTTCAATGGCATTTTCAGATAAACCAGATCTTCTAAACAGTATTCTGTGTGATTCAAACTGGAAGTGAAATCAACAACCTACGAAGTCACAGTACGCGACCAGAGAGAGAGAGAGAGAGAGAGAGGAGAGAGAGAGAGAGAGAGAGAGAGAGAGAACACTACCACCAGTCATGCTGACTTAAAATGACGAGGGGTGGAAGGATGTGTGTGTGTGTGTGTGTGTGTGTGTGTGTGTGTGTGTGTGTGTGTGTGTGTGAGAGAGAGAGAGAGAGAGAGAGGAGAGAGAGAGAGAGCCGTTCACCACTCATCACTGTTACCGATTATTCAAAATAACGTCACTCATGGTAAAGCCATTCAGGGAGACATCCTACTCACCTCGACAGTCGTCCAAAGTCTGACAATGCTGGGGACCATCCCATCCACAATTCCCCACAACAATGCCTTCCAAATATGTCTGCTGGTTGTGTTGCTGGGAAGCGAGATCTCAAAACAAAGTGACCTTCTTCAGCCTTTCTCTTAAATATAGTTTTATACAGCTGTGTGGGAGTCGTCACATGTTTACTTTCCGTATCTTATCTCTTTTTATACTCCCAGTTCTTATAGAACAGGGAGTACTTTAGAATGGGAACGAAAAATTCTCTCTCTCTCTCCTCTCTCTCTCTCTCTCTCCTCTCTCTCTCTCTCTCTCTCTCTCTCTCTGTGTCTCTCTTCTCTCTCTCTTCTCTGGATGTTGAAGTTTACCGTTACAGCCGTTACTAAACGTCCATAATGGTTTTCTTCTTTACGGTAAATCTCAGAAAGTTCTTGGCCGATCTTTCTGAAAATTTGTAAGTATGTTCATTGTAGGTCACAGATGATGGCCGATGTTTACCAGAATAGCCATTACTAACGGTTACACCAGCCCAAGCGTTTCCGTGCATGTTATTTGGGAAGCTTTCCAGCAATAAGACGTGGCTTTGATGGCGGCTGCAAAAGTGAAAGTAAACGCATAATTATGCACAGTCCTTAGATTTGAGCCTCAAGAGATATTTTTTAGTATCGTTTTTCATTTCATGTCGAGTGTGACAATGATTTAAGGGTAACAGTAACACTTAACACGATCGGGGGAAATATTGGTGGCCAAGGTTTACTACTGAAGCAATAGCGACCGCTCAGAAAACAGCGCGGACTGTGCTGCTACGTTCCCACCCGCTTCAGACTTCAGTCAGTGACACTGTGTAAGATGACCATGGAGCAGCGACCCGGCTTCCTTTTGTGGATCAGATGCAGGTTCTCCCACTAAAGATTTTTGTCTGCACAATTTGAACGGGCTGACAGAGACAAAGTTTCCAGTGCTCTTATTCTAATGTAAATGTTATAAATTCAAACCGTTATCGAATGGTTATTGAATATGAAATAATTCGGCGAGACCTGATCAACTTCCACAAAAAACATCCAAAGGGTGCTATTCTCTTTGGACGTGTCAAGACCATATTCAGTTGGGCGAACGTTTGTGCAACGAATCTAGCTGATTTATTGAGAAGTCTCGATCGGCAACTCGATTGCAGACTGTCTTGGTTCTTAGTTTAGTCGAACTTTCAATTCTAGAATCTAGCTTTTCGTTGACTTGAACAGTAAAAAACACCAACACCCAATAAGCATATTGCAAATTTTCGGTTTATTTGTAAAACCTTTATCAAGCATAAAAAACAAGGGCCCACTTTTCGATGACTTGTCACAGACTTGTCTTTGATCTCAAAGGTATGAATTCCGCTGCTTCCTTCACCTAATATTCAGGTCATCGTGAAAGGCATCGAAAATTAAAAAAAACAACAAACAAACAACAAACCGAGAAATGGGAGTGATTTGTCATCTTTAATAGAGCTGCGTGCATTTGCTAAAATGTGTCCCCCTATAGTTTCTATTTTCATTTCGGAAGTGAACATTTCATTCACTGCGACCATGATATTGAAAGTCTGCAGGTCCTTTGAAATAATTATTAGATAAGTGGACTTGAGGACAAGACTGTAACATCCTATTTTCTTCTGCGCACGCAGGCTGATACTCCTGCGGACATTCCCTATATGGACAGACAAGTATTAATCCCATCTAGCCAACAAAGGGAGTGGAGTTTAGTGTGTATGACCGTTTTTTTTTTTCATCCCGCATTAAGGCAGCCAAACTCCATCTTCGGGGAAGGTGCATGCTATGTGTAACGTGCCATCCATACCAACAGCCAAACTGGCCTTCTCTTCCGAAAGTTGGTGACGGGATTTTACGTGTGTGCAAGATGTTATGCGTGCGTTCACACACAGAACCTCGGTTTATATTCTCATTCGAAGGACTGTATGGGGAAATGGAGTCAGAACCAATGTTAACTCAGAGGGAAAAAAATCCTGGCCCGGCGGAGATTCGAACCCGCAACCCTTGGATTACGAGTCCGGCGCTCTATCAACTGAGCTATTCCGGCCCCTAACATCCTATTCAAAACAGATCCAAGCTCATTGGCTATATATTGTTAAGCTCTAGCGGGCAATATTTTGCTGACTGTGACAGCGTGTTTTTCTTTCTTGTGAAAAGATCTTAAAAAGACAACAGATGTTACAGATGGTCGAACATAACCACCTGCACAAATCAAAATGTGAATCATCCAGTTTAATGAAGAAAACAAACCACAAATGCCCTCTCTAAATAT
>JADBJO010000305.1:677938-685438 GCA_016801955.1 Conus betulinus
TTTGGTTGTCACAAAAAAATGAAAAGACTGTCAGATTTAAAAAAACATTTTTTCCGTTTGGTATTCAAATGAGGAAAATTCATATTTTTTAAAAACGAAGAACAAATACTAACAGTTAAGACCACAAAAAGCAAATATTCCTTGTCGGTATTGTTCTCACAGGAAACAGGTCTTGCGTTGTTGCTGCTTTCTCTTTTTTTTTTGGTAAATATTATTTCCCTAGTGTGTGTATGTCTGTTGCGACTGATGTAATGTTTATTATTTAGATTATACCCCTATCAACGGGGCGATGGCCTTATATTGAATAACAACGGATCTCTCTCTCTCTCTCTCTCTCTCTCTCTCTCTCTCTCTCTCTCTCTCTCCTCACGCATGACATGCCAGACACAGTGTCTCCGGAGAAAACAAAAAAAAAAAAAAGGAGAAAGAAAAAGAAAGAAAGAAGGAAGAAGAAGAAGAGGAAAATCCGAAGACGAAAATGTGAGGTCTTCCCAGACATCCAAGGCAAATTTTCTTTGATTTCCCCGCACGTCTCTCTCAAGCTAAACCATTTGTTCCACGTAAATCTTTCAGTCACCTTTGAGGCCCAGGGGCTTTCTCATCCCACCCCCCCACCCCATCCCACCCCAATCCCCTCCCTCCCTCTGCTACTGCTCTGCTTCCACTGTCACGTGGAAGAGTTGCTTCCCTTCCTACGTATCTGCCAAGTGTGAGGTGAGAAGCAATGGAGGAAACTGGAGTGTTCGTTCGTTGTTCGTTTGCTGCAAAAAAACGTCTGTGGTACAGATGAGAGAGAGAGAGAGAGAGAGAGAGAGAGAGAGAGAGAGAGAGAGAGAGAGAGAGAGAGAGAGAGAGAGAGAGAGAAATGGGGTGGAGTGGGGTAGGGATGGGGGAAAGGTGGAGAGTACAGATCAGAGCATGAATGGGGGGGGGGGGGGGGGGGGGGGGAGGTATAACTCTATTGAAAAAGGCATCGTTCACAAACAACACACACTCACTCAAAAAAAAAAAAAAAAAAAAAAAAAAAGAGAAGAAGAAGAAAGTAAATGCCCAGTCGTCACAGAAAACATGTCGCGGAAAATCCCAGATGAAAGCGCACTACCTGACCTGAACAACCAAACAACGAAGCGCTGTCTGCAGAAGACATACTGGTGAAATCCAGAGGCTGATTCCACGGCAAGAAGGCCGTTTTCTGGTGAAGCAGGTTCACAGGGTTCCCTCCCAGTCTGTCGCCCGTCTCCAGAACACCACTGGCATCGGGGTATCATGTATTCAGACAAGAAGTAATACGCTGAGACCCAGATCAGCGGCTTCACGAATTCCCTTCCTGAACCAGCAGCAGCAGCAAACTCACTTCGCATGGGCTGGACTCTGCCAAACTCACATCGCTTGGGCTGGACTCTGCCAAACTCACATCGCTTGGGCTGGACTCTGCCAAACTCGCATCGCTTGGGCTGGACTCTACCAAATTCACATCGCTTGGGCTGGACTCTGCCAAACTGACATCCCTTGGGCTGGACTCTGCCAAACTGACATCCCTTGGGCTGGACTCTGCCAAATTCACATCGCTTGGGCTGGACTCTGCCAAACTGACATCCCTTGGGCTGGACTCTGCCAAACTGACATCCCTTGGGCTGGACTCCCAAACTCACATCCCTTTGGCTGGACTCGGTCAAGCTGGACCCCGGTTCTTTTCACCGATGAGTCAGGACTCTGAACTGGATGTTTATGGACACACGGCTGAAAGTGTGGAGACGTCTGTGGACGTGGTCTCCTTACGTTCACAGGGGCTCTGCATTCTTAAAGCAGTCCAAACATAACATGTTGCTATAATTGTCAATCGATTTTCAACGCTTTTATCTATTTGACACAAAAAAGTGGATTTTAATTGATGCTTTGAGTACGGAATCCCCAGTAAAGAAAACAGGACATGTAAAAAAAAAAGAAAAGATTGCAACCTCCCCCCCACCTGATGAAGGAAAAGCGTTGTCTGCAATGAAAAGTGGGTCAGTGTCGCTCTCTGTAAACAATCTATGGTCAGGACTGTTACCACTGTGAACCAGAGTGAACAGAGGCCGAGTTTGTGCGAGACAACACACGCATCTTGCGTGGATGACCACACCGGCAGGGGGATGTACTGTGGAGAGTCCACTTGCAGGCGGCTGCTGATGTGAAGGGACCCGCTGACGTTGAGGTCATCGGTTTTGGGGCTCAGAATGTTGCTGAGCATGACCGTTGTGGAGAGAGGGCTCAGTGATGGTCAGGGCTGGGGGTGTTCCGCAGGACAAGACAGACCTCACGAACGGCACAATAACAGCTGTCCGTTACAGAGACGACAGCCTGAACCCCGTCGTAAAGCCGTAGTCTGCTGGTGTCTTAGGTCCTGACTTTGTCCTCATGGAGAACAGCGCCCGTCCTCGTCGTGCCAAGATTGGTGACCGCTCTGCAGGATGAGATCATTCGACGCATGGAACGATGAACGAGATGCCAGACTTTGGTCCCACACTGCGGGCCTGGGACATGCCTGACCCCGCTGTTGGAACGCGATCCGCCCCTTCACGCCCCCCCCCCCCCCCCCCCCCGGAACCAGGGGGAGCTTGTACATGGCGCTACGAGATGGGCGGAGAAAAATTCCCCAGCACCACCTCAGACGCCACATCAGCAGTATAAGGAGATAGTTCCAAGCTGTAGTTTACGCTCAGTTTCAGTCTCATCAAGGTGGCACTGCGTGCGAGGACTGGTCCATAGACAATACACCCCATGTGCTAAGATGGTCACGGAAGTCGGTAGTGAATTACAATGATGGGACAGAATTTCTGAACGTTTGTCACGGGACAGCCACCCGATTTGGCGTTCACGTTCAGTTTGGGATGGAACCATATTCTCCTGTCAGTCTGATATTCAACTGTACACGATTCTTTTTGTTTATGTTCTTTTGAATACAACAGCAATGAAATAGTGTAAATATTGTAAGCCAGTGGGATGTGGAGATATGTAAGTAAATTGTATAGTAACTGCTCTGTGTCTCTACCATAATCCTTAGCGTGTTATGGGTGATCAATCGCCACCAGAAATGGACAAGCAAGAGAGAGAGAGAGAGAGACAGACAGACAGACAGACAGACAGACAGGTTTTTTTTTTTCCTGAAGTCCAAACAGTCATTGCCATTGTTCGCTGGCGTCTGTGCAATTCCAGCGCTTACGCTTTGCGGCAGTATGGATTAACTGACGCGACGTGGCGACACAGTAATGTCCCTTGATGAAACCGCTGAAAGTGGAACTGTCGAGTTTGCTTTGAAGGCAGTGGAGTGATCGTTCATTGTTCACTGTGTTGTAAGCAGCATATCGTCTGGTCTAGTTCGCTCTTTTCTCTCTATATATCTCTCTCACGCCACCCACGCGAGCGCGCGCGCACACACACAAGCACACACACACACTCTCTCTCTCTCTGGCTTTCTCTCTCTCTCTCTCTCTCTCTCTCTCTCTCTCTCTCGTCTCATACACACACACACACACACACACACACACCACACACACACACACACACACACACACACACACATACACACACACACACCACGCCACACACACACACACACACACACACACACACACACACACACACACACATGCACGCACGCACACACACACACTCTCTCTCTCTCTCTCTCTGGCTTTCTCTCTCTCTCTCTCTCTCTCTCTCTCTCTCTCTCTCGTTCATACACACCCACCCACATACACACACACGCGCGCGCGCGCGCGCGCGCACACACACACACACACACACACACACACACACACACACACACACACACACACACACACACACACACACACAGGTGCCTGCAGGGGCACACATACACCCACGCACACACTCACCTTCCAGTTCTCGATGCGATGGAGGGGGCGGGGTGAGTAGGGGGTGGGAGTGGGGTGGGAGTAGGCTATCAGAAAGTTTCACATGAATACCAGAAGGCATAGTTCTGTATGACTAAGCGCATGACAAAAATGCATTTGGTTCCTTGTTCAATTTTCTTCTAGCCCATTGCTGAAGACGACATGTTTGGAGGAGCAGTGACGAGAACGGTACTAAGTGATTTCCGTATTACCCCCCTTTGTCTAGAAAAGAACAGAGAAAAGCTATCATCCTTCGGCAAAAACAGCGATCGTACACATATCATCACACGTTTTTCCTGAAGAGTAATACCCGATTTCCACAGGGAAACAGCAATGATCAGCATCTGGTGCCAATATATATTCCCATGGAGATGAAACAACGCCATGCAGAAGAGGTTTTGGGTCGCCGCCCCCATTGATGTTTATCGGGATTTCCCAGACAAGTCGTCAGCTATAGCTGACCCTTTTGGGGGAACTGTGGAGCGATGTTTCAATACAAATTATATTGATGTCTATCGGGATTTCCCAGACCAGTCATCAGCCAAGGCTGAGCTCTTCGGAGAAACTGTGGAGAATGTTTCAATACAAATTATATTTAATCATCAGGAAATCCCACATTGCTGATTTTTCGTCCTTCATGTCATGCTTTTTAAAACAGACTTTTTACAATATTTTTTCGGGTAGTCCGCTTTTTTTTTTCTGCATTTGTGGTCTATTGTTCTGGCATTGTTCCAGCAGATCTGAGCATGTTTACAAAGTATATAATACCAGCTTTTTTTTGTTTGTTTGTAATTAGGCAGATTGGCAGTTAGACGAAAACGATCTCCAAAGAGAACTTTAGCCGTCCATTTTTGCAGTATCTGGTGTTTGCAGTGTTTGCTCTTATGGCCTTTCATGGGAAACACAAAGGGGTGCATTCAAATGTTTTTGCATCAACATTTCACTTTCTTTTTTTTTTTTTTTTTTTTTGTAATCTGGGAATAAACGATTACGGGGAATTCCTGACTCCCTCGGCAAGACCTTTTTATAGATACAGTAATATCTTGTTCCAAATTGATTGCATACGATTTGTATATAGTCATGTTGTGATTGTTGTTGTTTTTGTTGTTGTTTGCGAGACATCATTTTTTTTTATCTTTGTGATGACAGGGCAATAACAATTAAAACGGAACTAAAGTTGTTGTAGCTCAGTTGAAGATAGCTGGCAAATCAGTTCCATTCGATTATTTGCCCCAACTGAGTTTTTCTGCACGGTTGTCGCCCAGTAGCCTTGCCATTTCCCAGTGGGGCAAAGCATCGATGCAATTGGTTGTGGATAAGAGTTTTCTCCCCTTTACACAGATTGCCGATCATGGATGGCAAATTCCACCCACATGGATTTAAATTCTCAATTTTCTATAACCTGGTTCAACTGCTCACGTGATGACATTCAGATCTTAAGTCAAAATTCGCCCAAAGTAGCACGGCAAACGCACATTACCATCTAAGAAGAGCGGGACAGGGGCACCTGCCTAACCCTATATTGAAACTACTAATTGAATTAGTAGAAATCTGAAAAGACACGTCTTTGTTTTGTGCCTGCAGGAATCAAACTCAAAGCATCTGGCTGCAAAAGAGATGCTCTATGATTGAAGCAACGGGGCATCCGATCTGCCTTGAAGAAAACAAAATGTGACAGAGGTTCTGCACAGTGAAGGCTCACGATGTTTCCACCCACAAGGTAAGTCTTCCATTCTGTTGCTGTGGTTTCTCTGCTGTCCTTGATGTGTGTGTGTGTGTGTGTGTGTGTGTGTGTGTGTGTGTGTGTGTGTGTGTGTGTGTGTGTGAGAGAGAGAGAGAGAGAGAGAGAGAGAGAGAGAGAGAGAGAGAGAGAGAGAGAGAGTGTGCTTCATCATTTAAATCGATGCCACAGTGTGAAATTTGGTCTGTTCGGTCCTTGGAACAGCACATCGTCATGATACGGCGCTATTCATTTTACGTGTGTTTGTTTCCGTCAAGATATATTTCTATTTATCTTTCAATGTTTTTTTTTTTTCAACAAAACATTTCCCAGGGACAACGTTGCAGTTGGCAGGGGTAGGGAATCTTTTTTTCATGCACTGAGTGCCTAGTGCGCATGGGTCCTCACTTAATGGTTTTCTCTTTTAACGCGGTTATTCTTACAAAAGCGTGGGTGCCATTGGGGCAGAAATGCTGTGTGGGAGCCTGATTTCCTGTGGCGTAGAGTCCGTTCAGAATTGAACAAGAAGATGAAAAAAGAAGTAGACCCGCAGGTGCTGGTGTTGGTTGGTTCGTCGGTTGAGGACAGTGCTTCTCTAGTGTCCCACTAGCATCTTCGGGTGTGCCATCTTCTCAGTTGAACAAACCGTTACTTCACGTGTCTACATCGGAGGCTAATGACGACAATATTGTTCCCAGAAATTCCTTGCTTACGGAAAAAAAAAAAATCAAACAAAAAAACAAAGAAGAGGAGACAAGAACGATAACTTCTCCGTAGCGTAATGGATAGCGTCGCATGATGATTTGCAAGGGAACTGTACTTCAGTGGCTGCCAGGTAGACCTAGGCTATTAGCTGAAGAAAAAAAAAGAGAGATAAATTCGTATTATAATGCACTTAAAAAAATGAATACCAACAGCCAAAAAAAAAAAAAAAAGAAGAAAAGAAAAGAAAATCTCACGATTTTGTGTTAGTGCTGTGTTTATAGTTACTTGAGAAAAAGTCGTTATTCTGTTGTTGTTGTTTTGTTTTTTGACAATGCAAACTCAGCGAAAACATAGAGTGTGTGTGTGCGTGTGTGCGCGCGCGTGTGTGTGTATGTGTGCGCGCGTGCACGCGCGTGTGTGCGTGTGCCAGAGAGAGAGAAAGAGAGACAGACAGACAGACAGAGGTTGTTACCATATTAAACAATATACAGTTTTTTTTTCTTAACAAGAAAAATGATTTAATCGTTTATGTATCGGATGCCTTTAAATATCAGTGCATCGACAATAACACCTTTACCAGTTCCATAGTTTGAGAGAGAGAGAGAGAGAGAGAGAGAGAGAGAGAGAGAGAGAGAGAGAGAGAGAGAGAGAGAGAGAGAGAGAGAGAGAGAGAGAAATGTCACTACCATACCAAGCAATGTACACTTCTTCTTTTACGTAAGAAGAATAATTTCATACTATACGTATCAGATGCCTATAATATCAGTGTTTCTGCTAATAACACCTTTATCAGTTTCCATGTTTTTCATAATTACTAATTTATTTATCGCCAAGAGAGAGAGAGAGAGAGAGAGAGGTGTTATTACCATACCAAACGATGTACAGTGTTTTCTTAAAAAGAAAAAGAATTTCAAATTTATGTATCGGATGCCCGTAATATCAGTTCATCGACAATAATACCTTTACCAGTTTCCATAGTTTTCTCATCTGTTAACTCATGTATCGCCGCGGAGAGAGAGAGAGAGAGAGAGAGAGAGAGAGAGAGAGAGAGGAGAGAGAGAGAGAGAGAGAGAGACAGACAGACAGACAGACAGACAGGCAGGCAGGCAGGCAGGCAGGCAGGCAGGCAGGCAGGCAGACAGGCAGACGGGAGGAGAGAAATGTTATTAGGAGGAGAGA
>JADBJO010000305.1:687938-692938 GCA_016801955.1 Conus betulinus
CCACTGTCACACAGTGCACAGACAGAGCCAGGCCACTGTCACACAGTGCACAGACAGAGCCAGGCAACCGTCACACAGTGCACAGACAGAGCCAGGCCACTGTCACACAGTGCACAGAGCCAGGCCACTGTCACACAGTGCACAGACAGAGCCAGGCCACTGTCACACAGTGCACAGAGCGAGGCCACTGTCACACAGTGCACATACAGAGCCAGGCCACTGTCACACAGTGCACAGACAGAGCCAAGCCACTGTCACACAGCGCACAGACAGAGCGAGGCCACTGTCACACAGTGCACATACAGAGCCAGGCCACTGTCACACAGTGCACAGACAGAGCCAAGCCACTGTCACACAGCGCACAGACAGAGCCAGGCCACTGTCACACAGTGCACAGACAGAGCCAGGCAACCGTCACACAGTGCACAGACAGAGCCAGGCCACTGTCACACAGTGCACAGAGCCAGGCCACTGTCACACAGTGCACAGAGACAGAGCCAGGCCACTGTCACACAGTGCACAGAGCGAGGCCACTGTCACACAGTGCACATACAGAGCCAGGCCACTGTCACACAGTGCACAGACAGAGCCAAGCCACTGTCACACAGCGCACAGACAGAGCCAGGCCACTGTCACACAATGCACAGACAGAGCCAGGCACTGTCACACAATGCACAGAGCCAGGCCACTGTCACACAGTGCACAGACAGAGCCAGGCCACTGTCACACAATGCACAGAGCGAGGCCACTGTCACACAGTGCACATACAGAGCCAGGCCACTGTCACACAGTGCACAGAGCGAGGCCACTGTCACACAGTGCACATACAGAGCCAGGCCACTGTCACACAGTGCACAGACAGAGCCAAGCCACTGTCACACAGCGCACAGACAGAGCGAGGCCACTGTCACACAGTGCACATACAGAGCCAGGCCACTGTCACACAGTGCACAGACAGAGCCAAGCCACTGTCACACAGCGCACAGACAGAGCCAGGCCACTGTCACACAGTGCACAGACAGAGCCAGGCAACCGTCACACAGTGCACAGACAGAGCCAGGCCACTGTCACACAGTGCACAGACAGAGCCAGGCCACACACAGTGCACAGACAGAGCCAGGCCACTGTCACACACAGTGCACAGAGCTGGCACTGTCACACAGTGCACATACAGAGCCAGGCCACTGTCACACAGTGCACAGACAGAGCCAGGCCACTGTCACACACAGCGCACAGACAGAGCCAGGCCACTGTCACACAATGCACAGACAGAGCCAGGCCACTGTCACACCACAGAGCCAGGCCACTGTCACACAGTGCACAGACAGAGCCAGGCCACTGATGCCGAGGCCACTGTCACACAGTGCACATACAGAGCCAGGCCACTGTCACACAGTGCACAGACAGAGCCAAGCCACTGTCACACAGCGCACAGACAGAGCCAGGCCACTGTCACACAGCGCACAGACAGAGCCAGGCCACTCACACAGTGCACAGACAGAGCCAGGCCACTGTCACACAGTGCACAGAGCCCGGCCACTGTCACACAGTGCACAGACAGAGCCCGGCCACTGTCACACAGCGCACAGACAGAGCCAGGCCACTGTCACACAGTGCACAGACAGAGCCAGGCCACTGTCCCACAATGCACAGACAGAGCCAGGCCACTGTCACACAATGCACAGACAGAGCCAGGCCACTGTCACACAGCGCACAGACAGAGCCAGGCCACTGTCACACAGCGCACAGACAGAGCCAGGCCACTGTCACACAGCGCACAGACAGAGCCAGGCCACTGTCACACAGCGCACAGACAGAGCCAGGCACTGTCACACAGCGCACAGACAGAGCCAGGCCACTGTCACACAGCGCACAGACAGAGCCAGGCCACTGTCACACAATGCACAGACAGAGCCAGGCCACTGTCACACAGCCCCTGCACGCAGCGTTTCCTTCATCCACGGCGCGTGCCCGTCCACAGCGCCAGGGTCTGTTGAGTTGATGGTTGAGTTTAACGTCTTGTTGGCCTGAGGCCCTTAAGGACAAGGCACACGCGCAGACGTAGGTCTGCATCTTCTGTGGCAGCTGTTGTCGCTGGGCAGGAGTGGGCGAGTTCGTCGTATGTTTCTCTCTCAGAGCTCTGGTTTCTTTTGAACTTTAGTTCAAAGTCGGCTGTTGGTCGGCCGACGATGGGCGTCGGTGTATTTGGCTTCTTTTCCCCGACCAAAAGGCTGTCTGCAGGGCCACCAGGCGGCCTTCTTCGTGCTCGGATGGCGATGGTCCTGTGCCGCGTGAGGCCGCCTCAAGGAGGGAGCAGGACGAAAGTCGCTGGAGCGCTGCACGAGTCTCTAAAATTCGGCGGGTGCACGCAGACTATGGCCGATAGGGCACTTTTTCAACCCAACCCCATCATGTAAGCCTGGCTCACAACACGGTATCCCAGGCCACGGTAATCGTAGTCAGGCAGCGCTCCATCGCTGATCACCCCACTTCACCAGGAGCCGTCCCCGGCGACACAGGCTAGACCCGCCGTCACTCACATGGCTGGAAGGATCGCTGCGCCGCCTGACACTGACCTTTCACATCAGTGTCCTTCAAAGGAGATCTGCCGCCTGTCCCTTGGCGTCCGCTGCTATGTCACACTCACAGTCCCCTGCGAGCGCCAGGGTTGTAATAATGTGGACTTTAAAGCCATAATGATGGTGCTGGTAAACTCTGATGATGTGACGAAGATGAGTAAGAGACTCTCTGGAAACAGACACAAACCCAGAACAAACCAGCACACTCCGCAGAGAGCCGATTTTCGGGAGATGGAAAGAGTCTTCGTTCCGCCCTTTGATGTCAGACCCGAATCAACATCAGATCAACATCAAAATTTAACGAGTACACTATTAGGCCCTATCCATTCTTTCCACGAGTTTCGTAGAAATTGGTCGCGCAGTTTTGGTACAATCATGCTGACAGGCAGACAGACAGACAGGCAGACAGACAGACAGGCAAATAGACAGACGGACAAACAGACAGACAGACATTTAAACAAACCGACAGACACGGATAAGACAGAGAAGCAGACAAACAAACCAACAGACGCGGATGAAAACATGACTTCCTCTCGCAGAGACAACCGGAAGGGCGCACGGGAGAGCGCAGACCCCAGCTAGGGTCGAACAGTCTTGTGCTCACCGGGTCCGAATTGTGACCCCGGATCGGACCTAAATCTTACAAGATACTACTAAATATCAATACATCGAACTTGCGTGATTGGTTTCCTCCATCGACATCTGAACATCGTTTTTTTTTTGTTGTTGTTTTTTTTTTCTCGGAAATTTACGAAAAGGTCGAGTGGGGGGAGGGGGGGGGGGGAGGAGGGGGGATACCCGATCCTGCAATGATGGGGAAAAAAATGAAAAAAAAAGTTGGGGGTTTTTTTGTTTTGTTTTTTGTTGTTGTTGTTGTTGTTGTTTTGCTTTTTTCAGAATTGGACTTTGATCCGGATCTGTAAAATTTTCTGAATACGTACTTGCACCCAGTTCCAGTTTTACACCAAGCTTCGAATGAGTAATTTCTGCGTCATCTTGCTATCAGGCAGACGAACAATCCGAAAAGACGTGGTTGAAAGCGTTAACCTTCTTGACAGGTTTGAGCCGCCGCGATGGACACTATTTGTTAGATTCCATTAGATGTCGTTAGGGGGAGAGAAAAAAAAAAAAAAAGAAAAGAAGGAGGATCGTCCTCTCCTTCCCCCAACCAGCCCTCACCTCTCCTCTCCCTCCCCTCCTTCCCAGCCCCCCATCCATGCAGAATTTTCCCCGCAGAAGGGCTGTAGTCCAAGCAATAAATGACATAAAAATTACTGATAGCGAGGTGTTAATGGAAACCTCGTCTTAATCATTGGGTTTAACGAGTCTCAGTCCTAATGACCCGAAGAAAGCGGCCTCCCTCCACCTCTTCTCCTCTCTCCCCCTTCCCCTCCCCCCCTCCCTCCTTGAGCAGCAAAAAAAAAAAAAAACAAAACAAAACAAAAAAACCCATCACAACTTGATTATGGCATCAAGCCGGCTGCCCTGATTCAGTGATTAGTGTCGTGGACTGGGGACTGGGTAAGTTGGGGGGGGGGGGGGGGGTCGGAGTCGTTGGTTCGAATCCGGTTGGAGGCGTTGTTTGTTTGTTTTATTTTGTTCTGTTGTTTAAGCCCGGAGGGCTCTTGGCCTGTGCTGAGTGTACTGTCTGCCGTATGGGCTCAGGTGGGAAGACTGGAGCCACTCGCTTGAGTTTCATCCGGTAAATGGATGTCTCTTCGAGAGTTACTGTTGAAATTTCCGGGCCAACACCGCAGGTGTATCTCTGTCTCTCTCGAGCCTGGTAGACGCCAGGGTTTATTGTGAAAGACAGCGTACAGCAGTGCCCTGTCAGGAAGTCTCAGACAGGAATGGCGCGCCGTCACGTCGTCCTCGTCCACAATGATCACCATTACAGATAAACGTCTGAAATCCGTGGCCCTTCATATCCTGCTTTCGAGACTACCTTGTTTTGACTTCCTCACCACGTCTGTGTCCGTTTTAAGTACGTGTGTGAAGGTCGTCGGTACGAGCGGCTTCATAACGAACACATACACTCTCGCGCGTGTGTCCCCCCCCCCCCCCCCCCCCCCCCCCCCCCCCCCCCCCCCCACACACACACACACACACATATCGCCAAACAGCATTTGTACGCGGTGAATATAATCACAAATCAACAGCGCTTTATCGGTAATATTTTGAGAGGCTGAACACGCTTGAAACTGGGCCTAACTTCACGGAAATTACCGCCATGATGTTCGAGCAAGACAAGGAACGAATTGTTTCTTTCAAGCAATCAGGCAGCCTGACGTCATAAAGCACCACCCAGGCGGCATCATGCAAATGCCATTGACCGAGGCAAGGTCTGGTGACCGACCCATGCAAATCAACCAATCCAGATGGGGGAGAGAGGGGAGCGGGGGACAAGGAGAAGGAGGAGGT
>JADBJO010000305.1:707938-727938 GCA_016801955.1 Conus betulinus
AAAGTTCGAGAAGTCCAATATTCAGTAACTCCCAAGTTCGATAGGTCCTATATTCAGTAACTCCAAGTTCGATAAGTCTTATATTCAAGAACTCCAAGTTCGGTAAATCCTATATTCAATAACTCCAACTTCCATAAGTCTGATAGTCAATAATTCCAAGTTCGATAAGTCCCAATTTCATTAAGTGCTTAATTGATAAGTGCCAGGTTCATTAAGTGCTTGATTGATGTGCTCAATTGACAAGTCCCAATTTCATTTAGTGCTTAATTGATAGGTCCCAATATCACTAAGTGCTTAATTGAAAAGTGCCAAGTTCATTAAGTGCTTATTTGATAAGTCCCAGGCTCAGTTAGTGCTTAATGGATAAGTCTCAAGTTCATTAAGTTTTTAATTGATAGGTCCCAGGTTCATTAAGTGCTTAATTGATAGGTCCCAGGTTCATTGAGTGTTTAATTGATAAGCCTCATGATAACGAAGTCCCAAATTTGATAGGTCCCAGGTTCCTTGAGTCGTTGATTTGATAAGTCCCAGGTTCATTGAGTTGTTGATTAGATAGGTCCCAGGTTCATTGAGTTGTTGATTAGATAGGTCCCAGGTTCATTGTGTCCCAAATTCTACAGGTCCTAGGTTCGATAATTCGGTATGTATCCGGTTCGACATGTCACCAGTTTGATTCGCCCCAGGCTCCATATGTCCCATCTTTCTTTTTAAGTCACCGTACTGGAAGTAGGGTCAGCGCTGTGTTACGAAAACGGGTGAGTGTTCAGAACAGGTCAGTGGCAGACCCAGGAATCACGGAGCTATCGGACCTAGAGGTGGGGTAAGCGTGAGAGTAAGAATTAGAATGAGAGCCAGAAATATGCTAGGGTTAGGATCAGAAACCTGGGACCTATCGGATCGAGACACAGGGCAAGCGTCAGTGGTAGAGGAAGGGTTGGAGCCAGAGATAAACCTAGGACGTGACGGACCGAGAGGACGGGTCAGGATTAGAGGGACGGTTAGATGTTGAATAGGGTTAAGGTGAAGGTTAGGTGTCAGTCAGGGCAAGGGTAAGACGATCCGGACCTAGCACGTATCTGACCATGGAAACTTGAACCTGAGATGTATCAGGTCTTTGACGCATTGAACCTGGGACATATCACACCGTGGGTGCATTGAACCTGGGACATATCACACCTTGGGTGCATTGAACCTGGGACATATCACACCGTGGGTGCATTGAACCTGGGACATATCACACCTTAGGTACATTGAACATGGGACATATCACACTTGGAGTACATTGAACCTGGGACATATCAGACCTTAGGTACATTGAACATGGGACATATCACACTTGGAGTACATTGAACCTGGGACATATCAGACCTTGGGTGCATTGAACCTGGGACATATCAGACCTTGGGTGCATTGAACCTGGGACATATCAGACCTTGGGTGCATTGAACCTGGGACATATCAGACGTTGGGTGCATTGAACCTGGGACATATCAGACCTTGGGTGCATTGAACCTGGGACATATCAGACCTTAGACGTCTTGAACCTGGACATATCAGACCTTACGTCTTGAACCTGGGACGTTTCGGAGCTCGTACGTATTGTGATGTGCTCCTGAACACCACCAAGGTAAAACAGAGAAGGAGAACAGATAGGCGCCGCCCTCTGAATGCCGACTGCAAGAGTTGTTAACGGGTCCTGTATTTCGCATCTCATACATATCGTTGTGGTTGTGGGATCACTTCCTTTTCTTCATAACTGTGAACATTGGAGCCCTCCACCCCCCCCCCCCCCCCCCCCCCCCCCCACTCCCAGACCGCCAGTGGTTGTATGTGAACATTCTCTCTCTCTCTCTCTCTCTCTCTCTCTCTCTCTCTCTCTGTGAGCCCTCCCCCTCCATCCCCACTCCCAGACCGCCAGTGGTTGTATGCACACGCTCTGTGTGTGTGTGTGTGTGTGTGTGTGTGTGTGTGTGTGTGTGTGTGTGAGAGAGAGAGAGAGAGAGAGAGAGAGAGAGAGAGAGAGAGACAGACAGACAGACAGACAGACAGACGGACAGACAGGCACAGAGAGAGCGATGATTAACGTAAACTTCTTATCTGTGGCAATCTTGTTCAGGATGCTTTCATGTGATTACAGAATTATACTATCCGCGTGAAGCCGACGTCACGTCAAATTATATTGTGTCGCCCGTCATCTGACAGCCCCCCGTGTCGCGACAGGAGCTACGGGGAATGTCAACAGTCCTCAATGTGTGTGTGTGTGTGTGTGTGTGTGTGTGTGTGTGTGTGTGTGTGTGTGTGTGTGTGTGTGTGTGTGTGTGTGTGTGTGTGTGTGTGTGTGTGTGTGTGTGCGTGCGTGTGCGTGCGTGCGTGCGTGTGTGTGTGTGTGTGTGTGTGTGCGTGCGTGCGTGCGTGCGTGCGCGCACGGGCGTGCATAGGCGTGCGTAGGCGCGTTTGTGTGTTCAAAGAATCTGACGATATCTCCACCCAATTTCCCTCCCTCCTCACCTTTCTCTCCCAGTCCCCTGCCCAGGCAACGTCAACGCCCGTCCTCACGGCAGACACGTATATCAACACCAATCATCGGCGATTCCTTCACAAACCAACCAAGCGACTGTGCTGCTACAGTATCACTGAGAGATAATTGACCCGTCATATCGGCTCCCGCCCAACGGTTGCCGCCTTTTTTTTGTAATAACTTTTTTTTTCCCCCTTTCTTTGAATTGTCTCTCTTTTCTCACAAATCTCTCTCTCTCTCCCCCCCCCCCCCCCCCCCCCCCCCCCCCCCCCCCCCCCCCCCCCCCCCCCCCCCCCCGTTCAATAAAGCCTCGTTGCAAACTTGAAGATCCACCCGGGGTAGATTGAACTCCCGATCACCGATTTCTCCCCTCCCCCATATCTCTGGTGGTTGGCCGCACCGCAAATAATGCAAGCATCGAGATCATCTCTCGAATACCTCCGGGACACTCGAATGTCTCCGGGCAGTGTGGCTCCTGCTGAGCTACCAGTATTGATACGGGGGATGACGTTACGCTAAGGAGAGAGTAACGGCGCTGGGAGGGGGGTGGGGTGGATGGGGGAATCGGTTGACCGGTTTGAAATCGGTAGTCTTCCCCCCCTCGTCGTCCGGCATGGCAGGGTGAAGTTTTATCGTTGTCCCCACGTTGTTGGTTTTAAGCGCGTGGTGGCTGGGTGTGTGTGTGTGTGGGGGGGGGGGGGGGGGGGGGGGGGGGGGGGGGGGTGGTGGTGGTGGAGTGATGAGAGTGTGTGGATACCGTTCACATGACAGGACGAGTTTCACGTCTATGTGTTGTGCGATTTGTATGGCAGTCTACGAGTGTAAAAAAAAAAAAGCAACTAAAAAAAACCTCTGGGTCATCTTTTGATGGACAAAAAAATCTCAAGTTCTATTTAGAAATGGCCATTTCACAATAAATATGATTCTGGGGGTGATATTAATGAATCTCCTTACGGGTCCATTCCCCCCCCCCCCCCACTCCCCCTCACTCTTCCTCATACCCACTCCCGTTACCCTATAAATACGATTTGTGGGTGATGTTTATATTTACTGTGGAAGGAAGAAATGTATCGTTTTGTTAAAATATGACTGAAATATTTTTCTAACGAATTGACGTTGCATCGGATTCTTGAGTAACATAGACCATATCTTTGTGAGGAAAACACCAGAAATGGACAACAATTTGTGTGATGTTTGTAATACCGCAAGTATGAATGACATGTGATATAATTGCCCGTGTCGGAAAACAACAAGAACAAGCTAGGAACACCCCCGTTATTCTTTTTGTGACATAATAATAATGTATGATGGAGGAAAAAAAAAGAGATATTATAAACCGTGTACATCACTCGGGCAAGATGTTAAGAATATCCGTAGACGAGAAAAAAAGTAATTGTACACCAGATGTATGATTTGTGATTGATACTAATTTCGGCTATTGATTCTTATTTTTTAACAGTAATTATACATCCCAAATAACTTCTGATGCTTGTAACCAGAATTGTGATTTGTAAATAATGTTGATTTTGTTGTTGTTCTTGCTTTTTTCTCTCTCTTATTTTTTTTTTTTTTTTTCGTGTTTTATTTTTTGCTTTGTTTAAGAGTAATCAAATACCGAAAATGATTTTTGCATAGTAGGCCTATCAAAAAAGATCATATTGGAGGGGACAAAGAGAGGTGGGTGGGGGAGGATGGTGGGTAGGCTAATTGAAATATATAGATATGCCTTGTGTGTGATAGGCTACTGATCGATGTAAGTGGAAGTAAGAAATTATGATCATCGCTTTCATGCGCAAAGGTAATATACCACAAATATGATTTTGTGTGATATTGATTGATACCTTGGAGGGGGGGGGGGGGGGGGGGGTAAGGGAGGAGGACAGAGACATTACAGCAGAGACATTCTTCACGAGTGGTATTAAATACGTAGGGAAGTAGGAGTGATTACACATCTTTATATGTAATTTAACGTGATGTTACCAGACATTCGTGCAGGAGAAAAAGCAGTAAAAGGTATACCGTCAAAATGGTTTTCATGCATTTTCAATATCACAATGTCCGGGTGAGAACAAAAATAATGAAGATCATTTTATGCACCGAAAATGTTGTTTAAGAGCGCGTCACAATGATCTATGGCTTTGGAAGAAAAAAACAGTTAGCACATCTCTCGGCAGTATGGTTTTTATGCGATGTGTGTGTTGCACACACACACACACACACACACACACACACACACACACACACACACACACACACACACTCACAACTAGACTTACTACCGCAAATATGAATTATGTGTGATTAAGTCATCGTCTGAGAGGAATAAGAACAGCCAGAAAATACACAAACGTGAAAGTGTGTGTATGATAATTATTTATTTTTTTTTTTTGTAAGATGAAAGATCAGTTTCACATATCGAAACATGACTGTCGTGTGAGATGTATTGATTGCTTTGTGCTATGCATTCACAGCCAGAACCTCTATGAAAGAGCAAGGAACACGAACAAACAGTTTCACCACAAACTGACCCAACTCACCACGAACTGACCTGAACTCTGTCACTACATACTGACCCAAACGGTTGCACCAAGAGCTGACCCAAACTGTTTCACCTCAAACTGACCCAAACCCTTTCACCACAAACTGACCCCAACTGTTTCACCGTAAACTGACCCAAACTGATTCACCTCAAACGGACCCAAACCGTTTCACCTCAAACTGACCCAAACTGTTCCACAAACAGAGTGACCCAAATTGTTTCACGGCGAACGGACCCAAACTGACCCCAACGGTTTTACTATAAAATGACACAAACTGAACCCAACTGTTCCGTTACATACTAACGCGTAATTATGACATGTGACCCTAGTGGTCGGCTGGCCTATGAACAGCATGACTTCACCTCCAAGATACAAAGACCTTGCTGCTAAATCAAGGACCACCCGGCTTTGTGATGTTCAATCGATTATTATTTTTTGTTGTTTCTTTGTTTATTACTTTATCTATTTGCTTATTTACATCTTTCTTTCACTTACTTAGTTGTCTATTTATTTGTATGTGTATTTGTTGGTTTCTTTGCTTTGTTTAAGTACTAATTCATTTGAAATATGTGTTTGTTTCTGTCTTTCTTTCTTTCTTTGCTCGTTTATGTACTAGATTGTTTGGAATATGTGTATTTGTTTGTTTGCTTGTTATATATTGATTTTTGAAAAGCGAGCACTGTTCATTGAATCTCACCGACCAGGTATTGGTGGACAAGCAGTTTGATAATCGATCTTTGTAGTGACAAAGGTGCGCTCGTGCGGATTCCAAGACCGAAGTTTTATTTCGTATATTAAGAAAAAAAAATAAAAAGATGCTTCTTGCAGCTCTCCCCATAACCAACCTCCTAAGCCGGTTGCTATTTAACACAAACAAGCTGAGCTGATGGAAATGCTGACTGACGTACGCACATATTTTACATTCGTCCGACACTGAATGATGACTGGGTCGCCTCGCTCTCTTCCAGTAGCGCTGTCCCTCCGTCATTCCCCGCCCCCTCTCCCACCCCTGTCTCCCTTCTCTCCCCTCTTTTAAGTTTCTTCTTGAGAGAGAGAGAGAGAGAGAGAGAGAGAGAGAGAGAGAGAGAGAGAGAGAGAGAGAGAGAGAGAGATGTGTGTGTGTGTGTGTGTGTGTGTGTGTGTGTGTGTATGAAAGAGAGAGAGGAGGGTGAGCTGTGTGTGTGTGTGTGTGTGTGTGTGTGTGTGCGTGTGTGTGTGCGCGCGCGCGCGAGCGTGATTTTGATTCAAATAAAAAGACTTTCCCTCGGCATTTGGGAGGGGGGGGGGGGGGGGGGGGGGTAGAACGACAGGAGCATACACCCCTTTCCTCTCCTCTCCCCTCCCCCTCTTCTTCTCCCTCCCCCACCCTTACCTCCCACCACTTGCTTTCCCCCATCTCCCCACTCCCCTGTGCGCAAGCGTGCACACATGCAGCCCACACATGCTCGCGCAAGCGCTTTTCCTTTGTTATACAGGTTTGTTCTTACAACCCTTCACATGCTATTGTGATTTCCCACCTGATTGATTATCAGCTGATTTGCATTGGCCGGTTTCCTTGATTATCAGCTGATTTGCATTAGCCGGTTTTCCTTGATTATCAGCTGATTTGCAGTAGCCAGGTTTCCTTGATTATCAACTGATTTGCAGTAGCCAGGTTTCCTTGATTATCAGCTGATTTGCAGTATTATCAGCTGATTTGCAGTAGCCAGGTTTCCTTGATTATCAGCTGATTTGCAGTAGCCGGTTTTCCTTCTTTTTTTTTTTTTTTTCCCCACACATACTGCTTTTTTTTTTTTTTTTTTTTTTTACGTCTGTTGAGGGAACTATCTTTATTTCTTCAATCTTTGTTTCCTGTCGTCCACGGGCTCTTTAGGTGTTTGATTGTTTGTTTGTTTGTTTTTTTTTTTTGCCTTTGTGACCCATTCAAGAAAGTCCTTTTCACTTCCGTCTCTTGTTACAGTTTGTGACAAGTTGGCGTGTATTTTTTTTTTTTTTTTTTCCATTTACTGATTTATTATATCTATCTGTATATTTATTCATTTGTTTATTCGCTCGTTCATTCATTCATTCGTTCGTTCGTTTGTTTCTTTCATTCATCATTCGTTAGTTCATTCATTTATTCGTTTTGTACTGGCGACTGTATATATGTGCATATGTCTATCGTGGCCACAACCTGTTCAGTCTGCATTGGCTGTGTGTGTCCATGTGTTCATCTTCATTCGTTTTTGTAGCATTCTTATCAGATTGTTCTTCAGTTTTGTACATTGAGGAGGGGTGGTGTGTGTGTGTGTGGGGGGGGGGGGGGGGGGGTGGGGGGGGGGGGGGGTGGGTGGGGGGGGGGGGGGGGGGGGGGGGACGACTTCAATGGGACACCCCCCACCCCATCCCGCCTGCCCCCCCCTCCCCCCACCCCCTCCACCTTCAGTAGGGCTTAGGACACTGAAGCTAGTTCTTTTTGTTCTCCAGGATGGAACTTAACGTCTTCACCGTGTGATGTCAGCCCTTTCAAGCGTTCTTCAGCGGTCGGCTGGGCCGGCTGAATTTCAGCTGAAACTGAAAGGAGATCTGCATGGAGAGAATAATTATGAACCAGTCGCTGACGGCCGGGTAGCATTCTCAAACGGGGCGGAAGGCGAGAGGTGAGTTCTCGCATTGTGTTGATTTTAAGAATTCGAGCAGAGGCTTATCAGAGGCTTGTCAACAACAAAACGACTCTCTCTCTCTCTCTCTCTCTCTCTCTCTCTCTCTCTCACACACACACACACACACACACACACACACACGCGCGCGCGCGCGTGCAATCTCAATCTCTCTCTCTCTCTCTCTCTCTCTCTCACACACACACACACACACACACACACAAAGACACGCTTGCGCGGACACACACACACACACACACACACACACACACACACACACACACAGAGCAATTCGAAAAAATGGGGAAACTCATTTTTACATATGAGCACTGTTTCAAAAAGTTCTTGCCTACTGGGAGGGAAAAAAAATTCAACCTTATTTTTTTTTTTTTTTTTTTTTTTTTTTTTTTTTTTTTTTTTAGCAATCCAACGTTTTGTTTTGTTTTGTCAGTCACACACAGCCATTAAACTATCAACAGTGGTATAAAGAGACACGGACAGGAAAGGGAACGAAACAATATGCGGTAGAAAACTAGAGCGAACTGTACGCCCAGGGATGATCAGGATCGTGAGAACGTCAATTTCCGTTACCCAGGTGGGGGGTGCGAGTGATGGTGTACTCGTGTTCGTGGATGTGATACTGATGTCTGCCGCCGCCCGAGATGAATGTAACACTCACATGGATCAATGGAAATGTTGTGTGAAAGGATAATAGAATAAATAAGGCAAAGGTTAAAAAAGAGAGAGAGAGAGAGAGAGAGAGAGAGAGAGAGAGAGAGAGAGAGAGAGAGAGAGAGATTTATATAGGTACCATGCCGAATCTAATAGACATGATTGTGAAACAAATTATCACGAACACAGAAGTCGAAACTAATGGCTATCATTCTGAAAAAAAGGGAAGATATCTCGAGTATTGAAAAAGCAATCAAACAAACACACAAATATCGGGGGAATGATTGAATAACTTATTTAAGAGGTATGATACAAGTGGCCTGATACCAATTTGCGGATGTGAATGTGACAATCAGGTAAGATTTTGTGTCTTTTTTACCTGTCTGCTCCGCTCTCTCTCTCACCCTCTCTCTCTCTCTCTCTCTCTCTCTCTCTCTCTCTCTCTCTGTGTGTGTGTGTGTGTGTGTGTGTGTGTGTGTGAGAGAGAGAGAGAGAGAGAGAGAGAGAGAGAGAGAGAGAGAGATGAAGTAGAAAAACGAGTTGTCGGAATGATGGACACGCACACTGACGTTGTTTTGACACAACATGGGCAAACTGTGTGTAAACCAGCTCCTGGCGACAAACGCAGTCCACTGTAAATCGAGCTGAGATGCAAACCAAATTCCCTCCCAGGTCAGTGTTCGCCAAACCTCGCGTTAAGATCATCACAGACGTCAGTGGCACGTGCACACATCTATAACAACAACTAAAAAAAAAAATTCATTGTATTCTGTGATGTTGAGTGTATATGAATTTTTTAAAAATATACACCCAGGGTTGAGATGTATTTTTTTTTTAAATAAATAGAGAGAGAGAGAGAGAGAGAGAGAGAGAGAGAGAGAGACAGACAGACAGACAGACAGACAGACAGACAGAGACAGAAAAAGAGAGGGGGAAAATATTGGCTAAGTTCAATCCTCAAATGAAGAAATACATATATACATACATAAATAAATAGGTGAGTTGATAAATAATCACATATATATATATATATATATATATATATATATATATATATATATATATATATATATAAAGTAAATTAATAAAATAAAATAAAGACCAAACGAAACCAAACAAACAAACCATGACAACAACACCACCTGTTCGCTTTCACCTCCGTTATCCCAGGCATGAAAGAAAGAACGGACGACTAGGTTGATTTTGCACAGCTCTCCATATACACTCATGTAGATTACAAGTACAGCACTTAGCGCCGGTGGGGGGAACGGGGAAAAGGAAGGGGAGGGGGAGGGGACCTTCATTTTCCTCTTTCCTTGCACGAGCAGTATGGCCTACTAAGGTCGCACATTTGGAATGTTTTCCAAAATGAAGTGAAACATCATCAAAACGACCAAGACCTTTTCAATATTCAAAATATAAAAGATAACTTATATAACGAAAAAAAAAATTACTTTCCTTAATGTATAGATGGAAACTTGATGCTTTCAAAACAAAGTATGTCCAAAGATATAGTTTGCATTTGTGGATGCAAAATATCTCCTAATCACATTCTTTCATGTCAAAGCTTGAAGATATTCTTTCCAGTTTTTATCGCAGAATAACTCGCTCAGTATATTCGACTCACCAGCCTTGACTTATGACTTTTTTTGTAAGTCTAGAGAACAGTCCAGTTGGTCACTATCTATAATTTTTTTTTTTTTTTTTTTCAAATGCGGAAGTGATGGAGGGGTGATGGGGGGGGTAGGGGAGGGGGGGGGGGGGGGGGGGGGGGGGGGGGGATGATGTTTATAATTTTGTTTTTTTTTTTTTTTTTTTTTTTTTTTTTTTTTTTGCTATTATAATCGTGTAGCTATATTTTCTTCCTACATTCAAATACACATACATTTTCACGCCCAACTTACTCATCCACTTTTTTTTCCGTCTAATATCACGATTAGTGGAAAGACGTTAAATAAATGACACACACACACACACACACACACACACACACACACACACACTCCATCCCCTCTCTCCTCCAATGGTAATCATCGTCTGTCGTTGTACCTGTGTGGCTGCAGGCAGTGAAAGAGGCTGACTGTAATTGAACAGTGCTGACGGCTGTCCCTGCATGAGCCCTGTATGTCATTACATTAGGATTTGGTTGGCGCTGCAAATCGCGCGGCAAGCTGTAAAATGTCAGCTTCATATCATGGTGATCTTTTTTTTTTTTTTGGTATTGCCGAGTCTGACCTTAAGAAACCCCTCTGCTGTCGTAATGATGATATCGATAATGATAATGATGATGATGATAAATAATAATAATAAGAAGAAGAAGAAGAAGAAGAAGAAGAATGATAATGATATGATGATATTAATAATGATAATAATAACAATAATGATATTGATGATGATGATGATGATGATGATGATAATGAGGGTGACGACGATGATTGTGATGATGATAAAAATAAAAATAAGAATTATTATTATTATCATTATTATTGTTTTAATTAGCATCATTATTATTTGTATTAGTAGTATTAGAAGTAGTAGTAATCCTTATCATTATTAATATTGTGATAATTATTATTGTTATTATCATTATGATTATTACTATTATCATCATCATCATCATCATTATTTTTTTTTTATTATTATTGTTATTGTTGTTGTTGTTACTACTACTACTACTACTACTACTATTATCATAAAATCAATAATCATACGTGCGAGTGGTGGTAACAGTAGCTCTAGAGAAACAGCAGTTATTTTCAAGAGCAAGATTTAGGCGATAGTGTCTACAACGAGTATTAAAAAAAAAAAAAATGTGATGCCAAACTATTCTGATCACGCTTGCTATTTTAGTGCACAGTTATGAGCTCATTAAAAACAGAAAAAAAGAGGGTAAGGAAGAAAACAAACAAACAAAACAAAAGAACTCGCTCGCATGCATGCACTTAAACAAACTAGATACTATTTTCAATCTTTTATCAAAATGATTGAGCAACTCAGAGGATGGCGACCAGTTTCACAGAACTGCTATTTCACTGACAGACAGACAAAACAGACTAACAGACAAAGCGACAGGCGGACAGATAAACAGACAGGCAGGCGGACAGACAAACAGAGCAGACAAGCGAACATACAGACAGGCGGACAGACATTTTATGAGGGGAGGTAGCCTAGGTGAACAAAAAAAAAAAAAGAGATGCATGTCACTCTAGAAGTCATTATATACAAATTAGCACGTGTGTTTCTTTTTTAATTTTTTTTTAATCATAGTTACTTTACGATGAAATTACAGCTATGAAAGATCATTTCATATATACTGCGTAAGTAGCACTGAAGCCAATATCATATGCCTGAACAAACGCTGTCATGGTTGTTAGGATAAAAACAATTGCATGGCGCTCTGTTGTAATCAGTAGGACAGGTTTTAAATTCCACAGAACTTCTATCTGGGGAAGGGTTGGGGTTGGGGGTGAGGGGGGGGGGGGGGGGGGGGGGAATCAGTGATGCAGCAGGACAAACAATCTGCTCAATCTGACCCTACAGTTTGGTGAGAGCGTTTTCGTCAAAGGGGAGTTTAATTGTCAAAGCACGAGTCAGTTCAACGTGAAGCAGGAAATGAAACAAAAAGAAATAGACAATATCAAATGGTGTAAATTTAAACATGCCCACCTCCCTCCCTCCCCCCTCCCTCCGTCAGAGATTTCCAGTATTCGCGCTCTAAGAATTTCTGACGAGCCTCTGCAAAGTCTACGTAGTGCATGCACTAACCTCTGACCTCTGTGGAAAAAAAGTAAAAAGAAAAAAAAAAAAAAAAAAAAAAAAAAAAGTCTCGCGTTACTTTTGATTTTCCTTTGTTTTTTTCTTTTTCTTTCTTTTTTTTTCTTTCTTAAATTTCTCATGACCTTCTTCGTTGCCTGTCAAGATTTCAAAGAACCATGGGTCAGACCAGACAGGAGTCCACATGGAAATTCATTGGAATTCTTCCACTCTACATTCCATGCCCGCCTGCGAATCCCAACGTACGAAGTAAGTTCCTGCTGCGTGATATATTTTTTTTCTTTCTTTTTTTTTCTTTCTTTCTTTCTGTCTGTCTGTCTTTCTTCTCTCTTTTTTGCCCCCCTTTTTTCCACTTTTTTTTTTCTTTTGTGGTTGAATCGACTTCTGTCCATGGCACATTTGTGTGTCGAGAAAAGATTGCACAGATTCTGCAGAAACACTCGGTTCGGTTCTTTGAAGTACACGTGGTAAGTCTGTAAGAGAGAGAGAGAGAGAGAGAGAGAGAGAGAGAGAGAGAGAGAGAGAGAGAGAGAGAGCAGTGCGGCTGACAACCCCCCATTTTTCCGCCAACCAAATGTATGCCGTCTTTCTTTACGTGAGAGAACTGTCGGACCTAACACATCCGTCATATCGCATCAAAACGCTACCAAGAAGTAACACCTGCATCCATACGTTGTCTCCTTCCTTCTTCTGGTTGATGGTCACGACGACAAACTGCAGAAAACGGCGGCACTGACAGACGAGAGAACAAAAAATAAATAAATAAATAACCAGGAGGTGATAGCGACATGAGAGAGGATGAGCTCACTGCCAATCACAATTGCATACCCAAGTGCGCTATTTACCCGAGTTAGGGGGGCAGGGCCTCCACTTGCACCGTCGGAGTGGAGCGCACGTGGAGTGGTGGAAAGCGGCCGCCCACCAGCTGACAGCGCTCAGCTAACCAAATCCAGAGGCATCTCTTCCAACGGGATGTTGTTACACCCGTGGCTAACCACGCGCCTCGTAACTGTAGAAGAGCGCGACAGACCTGGTCTACAGTTTCAACTGCGCTGTATATGTAGGGGACCAGATTCCCGTTTTCGACACAGCCAGTCAAAGCACTTGGGCCGGAGCTTTTGGCGGCTGCAGGGAGGAATCCGCACGTGAGGTCAGGCCAGGTCGCTTGAATGGCCGCTGATTGGTGGAGAGGCTAATGTCACAGTTTATTTGCGGTGGAGGACTGGGCGAGGTGGTGGTGAGCGAATCTGGGGCTGTATGACTGATTTTTGTGGCGGCTAAACTAATTTTGCCGGTGGTTGATGTGCGCTGAACAGCCTAATAACCCTGCCACCGATCATAAACGCCAGCGGCTACTGCAGTCAGCCTGAGTTTTGCTCTACCCGTGCGTCGTTCCCTTGTCGACTTGCTTGTCAAAAAAGACTCGGCGTGGCACGGATGGACAGAGCGAAGAAGGTATGAAGAAGCGACGGTGAAGTTTCCCAGCTAGGTGCAAGCGGCCGAACGAGTGGAAAATTTGAACCGATCGTCTGCTCTCTGGAACGCTTTTGCAAAAGCTGGGATGGAATGCCAAACAAAGTGTGCTACAATGTAGTCAGAACTCCGTAAATCCAGAAGTGACAGGAATTTTAAAAGGGGGGAACAGCGTGGCAGATTTGATACCACTCGTTTGTAACGTTATTACAACTGTTCGCACGGTATTATGGGGAAAGCTAGCTCGCACGTATTTTCAATAACGTTTCGCTTCCCGAAATTGACCAGTAGGGGGAAAGTCACTCTGAAGAATAAGTGTGGCAGACGAAAACTCCACCGTAAGGGAGAGGGGGAGTCAGATGTTGGGAGCGTGACTGATTGATACACACATTGTTTATGAGAAGGGCGTACAGTTACGACCAGCCTGCTCCGCCTCGAAGCCATTCTGCCGGGGCTTTTAACGGCTCGGGGGGGCTCGCAAATCCGCCCCACCGCATGTAACCTTGCCTTTACGCCGGCACGTAAAGGGAGGCATCATTGCCTGTTAATTTGAAGTGACCCTCTGCGCTGCGCTTCTCCCAACCGCTCTCCGCTGCTAACTCGACGACGGGTTGACAGACTGCACCCGCCGGAGGAGAACTAGATATTGAGGCGTAAACGTTCTCTCAGGTGTCACAATTAGCGCTGCGCGCTGGCTTTCAGCGCTAGGTTCAGAGTTCGGCGCCTGGCAAGGGGGAGTAGAATCATAACAGTCCTCATCATCTGACTCACCGTTGCCAGTCGCCAGTGTGGATGTGAGGGAAGATGACACATCGTTGGTGAAGCAGGAATTGTTATGCATTGATGTTGATTCTGGCACCGGTTTTTTTTTTCTGTCAGAAGAATTTCGTAAATTTTTTTTATGGGTACGCAATTGTTTCCCCTTTTTGTGCGCGTTCGTGTTTCTTAATATTACTAGATCAAACCTGAGGTTTCTTGTGGCTTCTGAATTCTACGTGTGTTCAGATAAGGAACTGAATAATAAATGTTTGCACATCAGACATGATTTCAGTTCGGCCTGAGTGAAGAAATCAGAGCGGTGGAACTCTTCAAGCAAAAAAAAAAACCCAAAACGTCAATGTTGTAATATTTATGTTATTCACCACGAGAACAGGAATACAGTACATGGCTTACTAAGTAGTCAGAGCGTTTCCTTTTTTAAAATTTTGGTTACACCTGATCGAGTTCAAACACAGATGTCAGAAATGGACAAGACCCATTCCGCACAGTTGAAACATGTTCTGTGTTCCACAAGAAAACGTGCGTTTCGTCATAGTTAAACACTGCATGATTTAAGAAAAGAAAAAAAAAAGTGAAAGACATTTTGCCGAGGGGAAAGCACTCCTTCGGTTCTGTGGAACATCCTTTCCAGCTGTGTCCTCTGGTGGTGCCCCACCCAACCGCCACCATTACGTCCCCTAGACTTCAGCAACATGAGCTCCTACCTGCCCCTGCGGCACCCGGGCACCCACGGGCACGGGGTGCCCCCGGGGCCGCGGGCAGAGGACATGCACCACCACGCGGCGGCGGCGGCGGCGGCGGCGGCGGCGGAGAACGTGAACGTGAACAGCGGGTACATGGACCACTTCCTCAACATCCCCGAGATCTGCCCCAGCTCCACCTACCCGCGCACCCCGCGCTCCTACTACCACCACGCCGCCGCGGCCATGAGCTCCTACCAGGCGGCGGACGCCTGCCGGATGGAGGCCCTCCAGCAGCGGAACCACGACTTCCGGATGGGGCTTCCGGCCACCAACCGGTCCTTCGTTCTACCCCAACATGGGCATGACGGGGATGCGGTTCGGGGACGGGTGCGGCGGGGACGTGGTGCAGGGGAACTGCCTCCCCCCGCCCCCCGCAGGGCCAGGGCCGCACGGACACCATGAGCCCCTGTGGCAAGGTGGGGAGTGAGGGGGAACCGCCGTCCTTCTACTACCGTGGATGTCCATTGTGGGTGAGTGGTCGTGAGAGACGTTTGTTGTGTTGGTCCTCTGTGTCGTCTCAGAGTCTGTCTGTCTTTGCCTGTCTGTCTGCTGTTTGTCTGTCAGTCTGTCTGTCTTCTGATTCTATCTCTCGCTTTGTCTGTATGTCCACCCCCCCCCCCCCCCCTCTCTCTCTCTCTCTTTCTCTCTCTGCATGCGTGCGTGTATGTATGTGTGTATGTGTGTGTGTGTGTGTGTGTGTGTGTGTGTGTGTGTGTGTGCGTGCGTGCGTGCGTGCGTGTGTGTGTGTGTGTGTGTGTGTGTGTGTGTGTGTGTGGTTGTACATCTGCTCAAAGCGATTGCATTTTTAAATATAA
Organism: Conus betulinus; assembly: GCA_016801955.1. Lineage (NCBI taxonomy): Eukaryota > Metazoa > Mollusca > Gastropoda > Neogastropoda > Conidae > Conus > Conus betulinus. Next base: position 723,893 of record JADBJO010000305.1, read on the forward strand.
CTAGATCATCACACGTAGCTTACTGAAGCAATAACACATTGCTGTTTTAGGTGTAACATTTTAATTCATTACACAATGTTTGAAGCTGTCTTTCCAACCATGACTTGGCACTGTGTTTGAAAGTTTTCATCGGCCATTGAAGTAGTGTGTTCAAGTGTGTATGGTGGTTTACGAAGAGTTTAAAGAGAATGTAAGAGTTAACGGATTGATATATATTATATGTGAAATACTGCACTTTGCACTGGTATTCAAAAAAGAAAACTTTGAATCAAAACAAAGCTGGTATCCTTGTGATGAATGCACAGAAAATGATTAAATAATCATTTTGAGACATTTTGGATTACACATGCACGTCTGTTGCGTACAGGTACAACAAACAGAACCATCTGTCTATCTATCTATCTATCTATCTATCTATCTATCTATCTATCTATCTCCATTACATAACTTATAGCCGGCAGATCTATACTTTTAACACTATACCCCGAATCCGACCCAACCTTTCACCCTGCCAGGTACCCCCCACCCACCCCCTTCCCACACATACCTCTGTCTGTCTGTCTTGCTGTTTTCTCTCTCTCTCTCTCTCTCTCTCTCTCTCTCTCTCTCTCTCTCTCTCTCCTCCCTCTCTCTATCTATCTGTCTGTCTGTTACACACACACACACACACACACACACACGCATGGCATAACCCCCCTCCCCCCCCCCCCCCCCCCCCCCCCCCCCCCCGTCGTCGTATTTGTTTTTCGTTTGTTTTGGTGACATTTTCTCTAGAAAGCCTTTGTGTTTTTATTTGACTTAACACCTTCTCCCCTCGCAAGAGCATGCTTTTTTCCTCGAAACTTCTTTTTGTCGTTGTCTGTACTAGATGCTATCTCCTGACAAAAACTCACACTGTTGGAAGACTTGGTCCTGAAACACGCCAGAAATTTCAAGTTTCTGTCTACGCTAGATTTAGCTCTGGACGAAGACGCCTTTTCTGTGAAATACTTGTGTTTCTGAGAATGTGTTATCTTTACCAGACTCTTCCTTTTAACAAATACCCTCTTTAAAGTTTTCTTTCTTTCCTTCGTTCGTTCTGTCATTTTGTCTTTCTTTCTCTTTTTATTCTTCTTTTTGCCTGGAATAAGTTTGTCCTTGTGCTTGGCTGACTTACCGAAAAAGACTTTTTCCTGCCTGTACACGAGTTGTTTTTATCGAGCATGTTTGTGCGTGTCTATAGAAGATTTGACCTTTCAGTAAAGTTTTTTCTTCGCTGTAAAGGTTTGCTTTTTCGGATCATATTTGTCCTTGTCCATACTAGATTTTATCGTCCAATAGAGCTTTCTTCCTTGTAAAGGTTTGCTTTGGTCGACCATGTTTGTCTTGTCTATACTTGATTTAACTTCAAATAAAAGATTCCTTAAAGGCAATTTTTATGGCCCCACCCTCTCCCCCCCCCCCCCCCCCCATCCTTACCCCTACGTCCCCCCGTCCCTCCTCCCCCCCCCCCCCCCCCCAAAAAAAAAAAAAAAAAAAAAGTCCCTTTGAAGACGCGTGTCCGGAACACATTTGTCTTCTCTTAATTGCCCTCCAAACAATAGAGTGCCCATCCCCACCTCTTCCCGCCTCAGACGTATTTTTTTTCTCCCCTTTTCTTACTTGCTTTGTATATTTGTACAAAGATAGTATGCATATACATGCCAAGAAAGCCTTTTTTTCTTTTTAAATAGAAAAAAAAAAAAGACGTATGACATTCCGGAGCATGGTTGACGTTGTCTGTGCCCAGTCAGACTACCTGTAGTCTGCTCCTTCCTTTTCAAGACTTTCGCTTTTCTGAAGTATATTGGTCTCTGTCCAGAGTAAATTAATCTCACAAATCAGAGATTTCCTTCCCTCCAATGCCCATCTTTTAAGGGCTGTTAGAGGTGGCTGTTTTAAGTGTTTTGCTGCATTTCACTGTTCCAATCGGGCTACAGGAAAAAAAAAAAAAAACAACAACAAAATTGGGCCATGGCCAGTAATTCTGGAAAAGAGGAAGGGCGGGAGGGAGGGATGGAGAAAGAGAGAGAGAGAGAGAGAGAAAGGGGGGGGGGGGATGGCAGGATGAGGAGAGAGAGAGAGAGAGAGAGAGAGAGAGAGAGAGAGAGACAGAGAGAGAGAGAGAGAGAGATGAAAAAAAAACCGCGAGTGATAGGAAAATTGACACAACAAACTGAAGGGAACAAAGTCTGATCCTTACGTAAACAAACAGAGCATAAAAAACAAATGCTGGGGAAAAAAAAATGAAAATTTAATCAAACAGTCTCCTTCAAAACATGCATGGTCATGAAACAAATGAAACGGATCGGACTGAATTTAAGAAAAAACAAATGGTTGGAGAGGACAACGAGCCTTCTCTAGAAAAAGAAAGTGGCAATGTCTGGTGGACCCATCCGGTTCTCCATCGTGTCAGGTTGTTGCTACGTTTCGTTCCATGGGGGCCTAATCAGCCTCAGGCTGGTTGCTTAGCAACAGCCTGGCGAATTCCCTTCTTGGAGATGAAAGGTTTTGATTTTTGTTTTTTTTTGTTTTTTTTGTTTTTTTTTGTAATTGCCTCTCCCGCAGAAGGCTTAGTCCCTACAATCTTGGTGTTTATCGGAGATTGTTCAGCGGTGATCCCGCCGTCAACATAATTACTCTGCGTTGTTAAAGCATCAATCGACATGCAGCCTTTTAATAGGATTAATGAGAATAAACACAAGGGTTCACGTGCGTTTTGAGCCCTGCACTGACCTGGGGGGAGAGAATCGGGAATTTAATAAAAAAAAAAAATGGGATGGGGGGGGGGGGGGGGGGGGGGGGGGGGGGTGCTTCAGTTGACATATGAATCCTTAATGGCCACTGAGTGTACATGCAATTAACTGGAAAATATGTGTTGGTCCTTTGGTGGACATAAAATGCTTTTTTTGTGTGTTCTGATGTGTAAAACGGATAGCCTATTTGAATAATTAAAAGAAACTTTGTATGCGTTTTATTGTACTCAGATTGAAAATATGTACAGTACCGGGTGTGAAAAGTTTACTAGCATTCCTTACGGCAATAGTTCTGACGTTCTAATTATTTGACATTTATTGGAGAAGTAAAGCTTTTTTTTTTTTTTTTTTTTTTTTTTTGGATCGGGAGAGCGGTCTGTTTTACGGAAATGCGTTCAGGTGTGTGTGTGTGTGTGTGTGTGTGTGTGTGTGTGTGTGTGTGTGTGTATGTATGTATGTGATAGGGACGAAAACGAAAAAAAAGGGCACGAATGGGACAGACTATAAGACATGTTTCTTATGGGTGCCTTTTGCGTCTTTTTGGTCGGCCCCCTCGTTCTTTCCCACTTTCCACCCCACTCACTCTGTCTGTCTGTCTGTCTGTCTGTCTGTCTGTGTCTGTTCTGTCTGTCTCTCTCTCTCTCTCTCTCTCTCTCTCTCTCTCTCTCTCTCTCTCTCTTTTTTTTCTGTGGCCTATTTCACTGTTATGTTGGTCCGAGCAATTAAAAATTCAGTCAAGCATTCTTACCACAATGTTCATCAGCCTTCCCCACCTCCCCCGACCCCAAATTATTTAAATCATCATTCTAGAAATTGTTCACCCTCTCCTGTATCAATCAGACCATTGGGATGCCTCTGCAATCTGAGAATATAGCTGGAAATAAACAGCTAAAACATAGATCATCATGTAAAAACAAACAAACAAACAAACAAAAAGCTCTGTAAATAATAAAATGGACAAACCCTTCAGCGGTACATTTCGTGTACCAGCCGGCGTGTGTCTTCGAAGGCAGCAACACTCCCATTCAACGAGAAAAAAGAATGTCACGGGTTCTGTCGGCCCGTCAGATGACGTGACTGTTCTTGGAACATCGAAACGAATATAATGATTGAACATAACTTTTTTGTTTTGTTTTGTTTTTTACTCTTCCCCCTTTTAGGACATTCTTCTCTTGTAGACATTGAAGGTTAAGCGGATTTGAAACTGAAAGAAGCCGAACTAGAAACAAGCTGACGCTTCGTCTTTGCTTCTTCGTTTGTTCTGTTTGTGTG
>JADBJO010000305.1:730438-742938 GCA_016801955.1 Conus betulinus
TGTTTTCAGTATCAGTTTCAGTATCGGAATTTTCGTAATCCATAGTTCTTTCTTTAGTTTCTTTTCTTTCCTTTTGTTTTCTTCCTGTTTACTATTTCCATGATTTAGGAACAATATAAACAGTTGAAATACACGGTGAATCTGTAGACGGTTCCAGTACCAGGAAATATAATGACAATAATGTAGAGTGATGTGTCCAAAACTTCAAAATCATGAAATATAGATAATAAAAATGATAATGGTGACGATGATGATAACAACAAACAATTACAATAATAATAATGATAATGATAAGCTTAATATTGATAATGATAATAATAATAATCACTATTATCGGACCTAATTTTTTTCATTGATGAATTTGTAATTCAAATGCACCAAGATGTTGGTCGGCTTCCTCTACCCTTCTAGTGGCTGTCTTGTATGAATGACATTATTTCATTACAGAAACTATGCACACAGTTCCAGTGACAAAAGTTTTTCAGCGGCTGCTGCGTCTGATGTTTCTGTTGATTTGAAATCGTGAAACAAAAATACTATAATCATCACCATTATTGACTTCTTTATATTGTTAATGTCATTATTATTATCATTATCATTATTGTTATTGTTATAATTATTATTATTTGATGATGATGATGATGATGATACGCTGATGATTGATGATGATGATGATGATGATGATGATGATGATAGAATTGATGATGAGGAGGATAATAATAATAATAATGATAATAATATGATGATGATGATGATGATAATAGTATTGATAATAATAATGATGATAATAATAATAATAATAAGAAGAAGAAGAAGAAGAAGAAGAAGAAGTGGTAGTAGTAATAGTAGTAGAAGTAGCAGTGGAAGTAGAGTAGCAGTAGTAAGCTTATCATCATTGTTTATCATTCTCCTTCTAATTATTATTATCCTTAACAGTATCATTACAATTATTATCATTTTCATTAATAGGTGGGAGAAGAAACAATATTATGCTGATGATTATCATTCTTGTTGTTAATCATGTTGTTGTTGATGTTGTTGTTATTCTCATGAATGTACTCATTTCTGCTCGCATCCTATCAACTGGGGCATAGGAGCCATTGCATTCCGTCTGACATGAACGGGCTCTTTCATCTTACAAGTCTCCATTTTCCAAGAAGAAGAAGAAGAAGAAGAAGAGGGAGAAGAAAAAGAGAAGAAGAAGAAGAAAGAGCGTAACAACAACAACAACAATAACACAACAAATTTTATGTATCTCATGCTCTTCATTATCTCCCAAGTCAAGCCAACTTGTGTGTGTGTGTGTGTGTGTGTGTGTGTGTGTGTGTGTGTGTGTGTGTGTGTTTCACACTTACCATGCGGGCAGCGAAACCAGTTAAATTGATATACTGGTCGCTGTGTAAATCCAGAAGCACTTGTATGCATATAGTGGTGTTTTCTTCTTTTGTTTTCCTTTAGCGTCGCATATGGTAATTTCATTTATCACCAGTAACTCTGTGTGTGTGTGTGTGTGTGTGTGTGTGTGTGTGTGTGTGTGTGTGCATGTGCATGCATGCGTGCGTGTGTGTATGTGTGTGTACGTGTGTACGGGGGCGCGCGCACGCGCGTGCGTGTGTGTAAACGGGTTGAGCCCCGAAGAGACAGGATGCTACAAATATAGCCGTTATCGTTGTGATGATGCTTGTTATTTGTAAATTGCTCTCATCATTTATGAGGCAAGCTCGTTGACTCGTTTGTTAGTTTGATACGTTTCCCTCTTATTTATCCCCCCCCCCACCCCAAGCCTCATAGTCGCTGTCACGGTAGAATATTGTGGACGGCAAAAATACGATTCCAGCTGATACTGTATATTTTGACGAGAAGTGATACTATTGCAGTTATAAAGCTTGCTTTCTTTATATTGAGTCCCCCCTCTACCCCAGCCTCCATCCACCTATCTCTCTCCCTCTCTCTCTCTCCTCCCTCCCCCCCTCCCCCCCCCCCCCCCCCCCCCCCCCTCCCCGGAATAACTATCCCTGTAATGTAATGGAATACAAATCGTCACAGGCAGCGACCACAGCTGAACGAGCGTTTGGAAAGCCATCGGCGACTGTTGTTGTTTTCATTATGTAATACAATCGTGATAACCATTCATCGTTTATTAATGTAAATATCATGTTGTTAATGAAGAAAACCACCTGCGATTATTTATTTTCATTGCGCAGAGCAATTGTGATAACGATTCTTGATATGAATATCATCATTGTTAAACGGTGGAAACAATCAGTGATGATGGCTTGTTTTCTTCATGTAAAACAGAACTGTGATTACGCTTCATTATTATTGTTATACATATAAGTTTGTTAATGATAACACGGACCGATGTTGGTGTATTGCTGTCGTAATGGTTGTTGTTGTTATTGTTATTCGTCACATTTGAAAAGAACAGTTTGTCACAAGTGCGACTCAGAAATGTGTAAATGGGTAAGTTAATTTTCCAGTAAATGGCCCATTGCGGAAATTAATATTTACACAATGGTTATGTTTCGGGTTGCCGGTGCGTGATATGCCCCCACCCCCACCCCAAAGCCTACAGGGGCGACTGGCTTGCAAACAGCATGAAAGAGGATGTTTAGAAGTTGCAGAATGAAATGAATTGGTGATGATAATGATGACGATGATAATAATGATGATAGTGAAAATAGTGATAATAGATGATGATGATGATGACAACAATGATAATAACAAAAAAACAACAACAAAAGCAACGATAATGATAACACACAACAACATAATAATAATGACATTAATTATAGCAATAATAATGATAATAACAGTGATAACAGTAATGGTAACAACAGCAACAACGACGACTACGACGACAGCAACAAGAACAAGAAGAACTCAAGAACAGCAACACACAACAATACTACTACTGCTGCTACTACTACTACTACTACTGCTGCTGCTGCTGCTGCTGCTGCTACTACTACTGATAATAAGAATAATAATGGTAGCAACAACAACGACAATGACAACAACAGTAATAATAATAACAATGATGTCAATGATAATAATTATTTCATTGTTGAGGAGTTGTCATAATTATAGAGCTGAAGTAGTCGTCATATCATCATCAGCAACACAGCAACAGAACCCGTTGCGCTGTCATTATATTCATTGGTTGTGGTGGTGTAACGTGCGTGTCGCTCTTTCCCTGCTGGGGGGGGGGGGGGGGGGGGGGGGGGGGGGGGGGCGGGGGCGTGCCAGTATGATTGAGTGATGGGGGGGGTGGGGGGAGGGGGGTGGGGCACGTGTGACCAATGCCGAACGGATACCACACAAACGCAAAACGTTATTTACTGTATTGCATTTGATCATACTCTTCTGTATTGTATTTGCGCCGTGTACCTTCATCATCATCACAACGCAGTTCACTGTGATGACACTCGGGCTCATCTCCCGTTGGAAAACGTCGCCTTAGTCCATTGCTACCGTTTTTGTTTACACACACACACACACACACACACACACACACACACATGTCCATACATATGGTTCAAACAGTTCAGTTGTTCCTAGGGGCAGGGCATTACTTCACAGTAGGGAATGGAACAAAATGTGTTGTGTTGAGCCTTTTAGCTCCTGTTTACAGACACACACACACACACACACACACACACACACACACACACACACATATATATATATATATATATATATATATATATATATATATAGTCTACACTTTTTCTTTACAGCCAATGTCAATTAGCACACTTTACAGCCAATGTCAATGTCAGTTAGACCACTTTACAGCCAATGTCAATGAGCACACGTTACAGCCAGTGAGCACGCTTTACAGCCAGTGTCAATTAGGACACTTTACAGCCAATGTCAATTAGGACACCTTACAGCCAGTGTCAGTTAGCACACTTTTCTTTACAGCCAATGTCAATTAGGACACCTTACAGCCAGTGTCAGTTAGCACACTTTTTCTTTACAGCCAGTGTCAGCACACTTTTCTTTACAGCCAGTGTCAGCACACTTTTATTTACAGCCAATGTCAATTAGCACACTTTCCTTTACAGCCAATGTCAATTAGCACACTTTTCTTTACAGCCAGTGTCAGCACACTTTTCTTTACAGCCAGTGTCAGCACACTTTTCTTTACAGCCAGTGTCAGCACACTTTTTTTTACAGCCAATGTCAGTTAGCACACTTTCCTTTACAGCCAATGTCAATTAGGACACCTTACAGCCAATGTCAGTTGGCACACTTTTCTTTACAGCCAATGTCAGTTAGCATTTACCTATCGAAGTGGATGGATAATCCTACAAACTTTGGCCCAGGATAATTTTTCCCTGGTTGCTTTTTTCTTTCCTTTTTTTTTCTTTTTTTTTTTTTGTTTTGCTCTTTGTTTTGCGAGCGCAGAGTTCATGCTTCGCACTGCGTCTCGCTTTATCATTTCTACTGAAAGACTAGGACCCAGCCCATTACTCTTGGTCTGGTGGAAAAAGGGAAGACCAAAAAAAAAAAAAAAAAAAAAAAAAAAAAAAAGGGGGGGGGGGGGGGGGGGGGGGGGGGGGGGGGGGTGTCGCAGAATAAAGTCTGCAGTGCACAAGTCTGCCGCCACGCACCCGGCGTGAACGTTCCGTAATCACTCCCTTGCCAAAATCACTCCCCCGGCGGGTGAGAAGGCCATAGCACGTGTCTTAAAACTGACCCGCCCGTGGAGACAGAGAGGTGGAAATGGGGCAGGTGCTGTATTCAGCCCATAGGGTGTTTGTGGACCACGCCCCAAAGTGCTCACCAGGGCATCGCTTTGGAAACAGGATGTGTGGGTAGTCCAGGTTCAAGTCCAGAATCACCCCCCCCCCCCCCACCTCGCCCTCAAAGTCAGGTGTATAATACCTTATTTGGTTTGTTTTGTCTTCTGGGACACTTCCAGACTTATCCAGGAGAGGGATGATTCAAGAACAACGGAAGTAGTCTGCATTTATTACCAGAGGGATGGGGGGGGGGGGTGAGTTTGGGGACATGCCCTTTTGTCACACGCCGGGGAGTGATTTTGGGGAGGGGGGGTGGGGGGGTGGTGGGGGGGGGGGGGGGGGGGGCGATCTGGGCATGTTACGCCGGGATTTTCTGACTTCTGACCTCACGTATACAGTGCGGTCCCATTGGATATTGCGGTAAGGATTTTCGGTACCAGTCACGTTTTTAAGCTCACGACATTACGTCATCGTATGGTTTCTGTGATGATGATTTTTACTGGCGCTGGAGTTTTTAACGGTTGTGTCGTTCAAATGGAAACACACACACACACACACACACACACACACACACACACACACACACACACACACACACATGCGCGCGCGTGCGCACGCACGCACGCACGCAAGGTCGCTCGCACGCACACACACACACACACACACACACACACACACACACACACACACACACACACACACACACACACACACACACACACACACACACACACACACACACTCACGCACGCACGAACGCACGCACACACACACACACACACACACACACACACACACACGCACCCTCCCCCCCTCCCCCCCCCCCCCCCCACACACACACACACAAGCACGCACACATGCACAGACATACACACGCGCTCACGTGTACACACACACACACACACACACACACACACACACACACACACACACAGAGAGAGAGAGAGAGAGAGAGAGGCTCATTTGGTTTTGAGTGCCTGCACGGTTGACTCAGTTGGTATATATCTAACACTACTGAGTGCCTGCACGGTTGACTCAGTTGGTTATGTATCTAACACTATCAGTCAAACGCAGCGAGTTCGAACCACGCTGGCTTCCACCATGAAATTGCCCTTTCCGCCGCCCATCTTATTCCGTTGTCGTTCTGGTGACAGCGTGTCGGGACAGACAGAGCGCCATTCTCTTTTTCTCCTGGGACGGTTAATCTCCCGTCCGCTGCGTCGCCGTAGGTGGTAGCGAACGTTGAACATTGAACGTAACTGTCTAAACAAATAAAAACAAACGAAGCGTACGTACGTAAGACTTGAATGCGACTAACACGAAAAGTGTGCACACACTCACACCCACACAAACGTCAAACTTGAATGCAACCAAATATACGAAGTGCGCACAAACTCACACACATACACATAAAAAGCACACATACAAAGACCCCCCCCCCTCCCCCTCCCTCTGACACACCACGCACGAACGTACCTTTTTTTTACGCTAATTACGAACGTCGTAAAGCATAGGGGCGGGGCGTCTCTCTCTCTCTCTCTCTCTCTCTCTCTCTCTCTCTCTCATTTTCTCCCTCTCCCTCCCTCCCTCCCTCCCTCTCTCTCTCTCTCTCTCTCTCTCTCTCTCTCTCTCTCTGTGCGGCGCAAAGGGGGAAAAGGGGAGGGAAGGCAGATTTGCAAGTCTAATGGGATCCGATATACGTGGCCTGTACACACGCACCAGCGGCGGGGAGGGGGGGGGGGGGGGGGGGGGACATGGATAGTGTCTTATCTGCGGGGGCCAGGGAGCAAGCATTATTAAAGACATTAATACGATGCGAACTACCGACCCGTTGCTCTCTCGGGCCTGTCTGCATCTTGTCCGTCGGATGCCCTGTGTCGTCGGATCGTCTATCTCGCCCGTTGTCTGTCTGTTCGCTTGTCTCTTGTCGCCTCGCTTAACTCGTCTTTTGACGAACTTATTCTGTCTTCGCCATCACCGTCTGTCTGCCCGTGTCTGTCTGTGTGTCTTGGGTCTTTTGTGGTTTGTCTTTTCTCATTTTGCCCCTCCACTCCCCTGTTCCCCCCCCCCCCCCCTCTCTCCTGCACTTTCCCCCTCCCCTCTCTCTCCATCCACCTCCCATTCTCACCACTGTCTCTCTCTTTCACTCTCTCTCTCTCTTTCGCTCGCTCGCTTGCTCCCGTCCTCCCTCCCTCCTGCCTCTCTCTCTCTGTCTCTTCCCCCTCCTTCCCTCTTTTCCTCCTCCCACCACTCTCTCTCTTTACTCTCTCTCTCTCTCTCTCTCTCTCTCTCTCTCTCGCTCCCTGCCACCACTCTCTCTCTCACTGTCTCTGTCTCTCTCACTCACTCCCTGCCACCACTCTCTCACCCTCCTCTCCCTCCCTTCCCCCCCCCCTCTCTCTCTCTCTCTCTCCTCTCTCTCTCTCTCTCTCTCTCTCTCTCTCAGAGAGAGACGGTGATGGCGGAGACAGAATAAGTTCGTCAAAAATAAAATAACGTTGACGGCCACTGACGGACGACTGGGATACACATCGGGGGGGGGGGGGGGGGGGGGGGGGGGGGCGGCTGCCGGGAAGGGCGGGTGCTCGGAAGGGGAGGGGGGAGGAGGGAAGGCGAGAGACAGCGACAGAGGGGTGGGGTGGGGAAGGGGACGGTAGGGAGCTATCTTAAATCACATGGATACCTCGAAAACAGCAAGAGGTATATTCAGGCCTACCGCGCATACCCACCTAACCTCAAAGGCTACGGCAGACGAGGAGGCAGGGGGACTTTTCTGACTCTGCACTGATGAATTTCTAAAAGGTATTTGAAATAACGTCGCCAGTTAACAGAGTTACAAGATAAAACACGACGCGTTTCGTCCTCTCCGGTCATCTTAAGGTCAGATAAATAACACGCAGGACAAGGAAAATGAAGAAAGCTGGGGACAGTCTAGAAGTGCTCATGGGCCCAACCTTGGTTCTAGCTTGGCACCCTAGCTAGTTCTACATGGGCCCAACCTTGGTTCTAGCTTGGCACCCTAGCTAGTTCTACATGGGCCCAACCTTGGTTCTAGCTTGGCACCCTAGCTAGTTCTACATGGGCCCAGTCTTTGTTCTTGCTTGGCATAGCTAGTAAATACTAAATAAATCTTAAATAAATGTTAGCGAACCACCAAGAGAAACGTGGACAAACAAGACACAAGACAACACGCGTTTCGACCTCTTAGGTCTTCTTCAGGCAAGACACAAACACTGTGCCTGTGCCGAACGAATTTGTCACTTAGCTATATCTCTTCAGCGCAAAGGTAGGCAGGCGTTGATTCAACGCTGAAGAGATCTAAGCTAAGTGACAAATTCGTTCGTTTTCATTGTCCTGCTTGTTTGTGTCTTGCTTGAAGAAGACCTAAGAGGTCAAAATGCACCGTGTTTTGTCTTGTGACTCGTTTGTCCATGTTTCTCTTGGCGGTTTTGGAACATTTATTTAAGATTTGTTTGGATTTCCGCCTGCAGTCGTCTCACTTTGCAAACTAGTAATGCTAGTTCTAGCTCGGCTGACGCTGGCCTTCTGTAACTAGTTCAATGATGGGCTGTATTGCCATCATCATCTACTTCATCCTTCTCCTTCACCCGTGTCGCCAGTGGGTGCCATTGTCTCCCAAAGTCACAAATCTTCTCCAAGTCTCACAACTGAGACATCTGTAGGCAACTTCCAAACCACACACACCAGCAATGTTGTTGAAGTAGGAGGTGTGCAGTTGTCCCTTTCTGATCTTTGCTTGAACTTTCCCCTGCATGACTGTTGACTTCAATCCTATCTTTGTGTTTCTGATCACATTGCCTACATGTTTCATTTTTCTTCTGTTGATCCCTGTGAACAGTTGGTGCTTAACATTCAGTTCATTTAACATGCTGTGGTTTGTTCTTGTGTCTGTCCGTTTGATTCTGGAAAGTCGATGCTATGTGTAACGTGTCATCCATACCAACGGCCAAACTGGCTTCTCTTCCGAATGTTGGTGATGGGATTTTACGTGTGTGCAAGATGTTATGCATGCGTTCACACACGGAACCTCGGTTTATTGTCTCATCCGAAGGACTGTATGGGAAATGGAGTCAGAACTAATGTGAACTCCGAAGGAAAAATCCCCCTGTACCGAAACGGCCCGGCGGAGATTCGAACCCCAAACCCTTGGATTACGAGTCTGGCGCTCTACCAACTGAGCTATGCGGCCCCCGAAGAACGAGCAATCAGTTATCTTCTCATTTTCTCACCAGATAGCCTCGGTGCCGACGCTATCGGAGCCCTCTGGACTCTACAACAGAAAGATGGCATTCAGGGTTAGCGTTCACTCCCACCAGAGGTAATATGGCTCACGGTAGTTCCGGGAGAATAAGGGCATTGGATTTATCTGATGTTGTACGACAGTGGTACAACTAGAACGACGGGAGTCTACGTTTAAAATGGAGGACAAAAAAAATCTCTCTCTCTGTGTGTGTGTGTGTGTGTGTGTGTGTGTGTGTGTGTGTGTGTGATGCGCACCGGCGGGTTTGAATTCAGAACATGAAGACAGAGAACTCGGGGGGGGGGGGGGGGGGGGGGGGGGGGGGGGGTGACAGAGAGAGAGAGAGACAGACAGACAGACAGACAGAGAAAAAACTCAGAACTCGAACTCATAAAAATTTATTCTATCAAGGATTGAGATTTTAGGCAGATCCTATTCTTCTATTCTGTTCTTGAGAGAGAGAGAGAGAGAGAGAGAGAGAGAGAGAGAGAGAGAGAGAGAGAGAGAGAAGAGAGAGAGAGAGAGAGAGAGAGTTTCTCCTCTCAGTTAGACACGAGTTAAATGATGTCTTTAAGTGGTGACCTTCGATACGAACAAGATAAATGTTGTCAGTAGGGGTGCTTTTCAAACAGGAAAAAATGTCATCTCTATGGTGTAATTTTGAATACAAATAAGGTAGATACATCAATACAAGCAACATGAATGTTATGTTTAAGAGCCAATGTTTAATACAAATAAGATAGTTATTGTCTCTGAGAGCTAATATTCGATACAAACAAGCTAAAAATTGTTATAGAGGTCAGAAAACTCGAAAGGAAGGAAATCTGTTTAATGATCCGCTAAACATGTTGATGAAGAAGATACCTAATTAAGATCATGTTCACAATGTTAAATGATGTAATTGTTTTGAATGGGGTGGGGGTGGAGGCGGGGGGGGGGGGGGGGGGGGGGGGGGGGGGGGGGTGGAGGGGCAATTTAATAGTGGGTAGGAAGGAAAGGGTAGATGGCTGGAGGGATCAGATACAAACATTGTAGAACTGAGGAATGTTATTCAATGGACATTGTGAAAGATAAGTTATCATTTTAACAAGAATGCAATTAATCTCAAATCTCAAAAGACAAAAAACAAAAACAAAAAAAAAACCAGTGTTCACAGTGTCTGCAGATGGCATACTTTTATTTTTTTACAAAGTATTCCATTAACTCCTATTCAAAGTTGACATGCTGAACAATGATATCATTAAGACATGTACACTTAATATTTCAGTAGTATTGGGTCCATAATGAATTGCGTTAAAGTCTGAAAGGTAGACTTCAGACAGGTCCCCTGATTGAAACAAAATGCAACGGTTCAGTACAAGTAAGATTGATGTGTTTTTGAGCGATAGTGTTCGATCCAAAGAAGATAAGTGTTGTTGTACGGGTTCAATACAAACAAGATGTGTTGTGTGTACGGGTTCAATGCAAACAAGATGTGTTGTGTGTACGGGTTCAATACAAACGATATAAATGTTGTCTTATAGCGCTTAGATTTATCTTGTCAGCGTCGAAGATTAGAACTTAAAGAATTCTTTATCTTGTGTGTATTGGAGAGAAGGATCTCTCTCTCTCTCTCTCTCTCTCTCTCTCTCTCTCTCTCTCTCTCTCTCTCTCTCTCATCTTCAGAAACGGCGGCTATGTCTCTGAACATGAGGTATGGTATTATGGACGGAATAAGGTATCAGTTGTTAATATGTATAAATATCTTGGTGTCATCATGTCGACTAGGCTGTCATTTACTCACTGTTTGAACGATCTATCGAGTCGAGCGAGAAAAGGGGTCATTAACATTTTTAAGTTGCTTTGGTCATTAGGAGAAAAATCTCCGGTCATATTCTTTAAATTTTTTTTTATGCTCAGATCCAACCATGCTTAGTTATGGAGCCGAAGTTTGGGGCATCGTAGGAAATCTTGATATGGTAGAAAAAGTGCACTTGTTCTCACTAAAAAAATTTGTGAATGTCAGCATAAGAACTCCTAATGTGATGATTTACAATGAGTTATGACGTTTTCCGCTGTATGTAAACTTGCAACTCAAAAGTGTTCGATACTGGTTAAGAATTGTGAAGATGCCATTTCATCGTTTGCCTCACAAGGCGTATAGAATGCTACTGCATTTTCATAATAGCAACAAGAATACATGGGCATCAGCAATTTGTTTCTTCTTGTACAAATACGGATATGGAGAGGTTTGGGAGAATCAGGGGGTTGAGGATGAGAAGGCATTTTTGAGAGCATTAAAAGACAGTGTTATTAATGATTACAAGACGCGATGGTCTCATGACATGGAACAAAGTGATCGTTTCCTGTTGTATCGAACATTCAAGAGGGAATTGGTTTTTATCTCCCTATTTGATTGTACTTAATCATTTGCGAGCAAGAATCAGTTTGATTAGGTTCCGGTTAGGTGTCTCACAACTGAACGTGCACAAGCTACGCTTCTGTAAAAATATAACGGACAACGATATGGCATGTCCATTCTGTGTTTCGCAGATGGAGACCGAAATTCACTTTGTTTTACATTGTCCGCGGTATCAGAATTTAAGAGAAAAGTATATTCCTCTTAAATACTATAACCAGCCTTCGCAGTTCAAACTAACAATGCTTCTGGTATCTGAGAATAAATCACAGATATCTCGGCTCGCTATCTATCTTGAAAAAGCTTTCAAACTGCGCGGTAGTTACTCCAAATTAAATTGTTCAGAGTTCAGAGAGTTTCTCTCTCTCTCTCTCTCTCTCTCTCTCTCTCTCTCTCTCTCTCTCTCTCTCTCTCAATTCCTTATCTTGTGTCTATCGGAGAGAAGGATCTCTCTCTCTCTATCCTCTCTCCTCTCTCTCTCTCTCTCTCTCTCTCTCTCTTTCACATACCTACCTCGTATTGGCCTCTCTCTCTCTCTCTCTCTCTCTCTCTCTCTCCTCTCTCTCTCTCTCTCTCTCCTTTTTTCTCCTTCTTTATGTAAAGTGTGGATAAGGAGGGAAGAGGAGAGTAGGAGATGGGGACGAGAGAGCTAGGACACATCTTCTTCCATACAAACACCGGCTCGTTTGTTCTTGCTCTCTTTTATTTCAATTCATATTTGGATCGAACCAACCACACCAACCTATTAAGACATAAACAATAATAATCATAAACATGAAAACATAAGGTATTACACGAAACAAAAACATATACAGAAAAACATAATCATTCAAGTTAAGCCAAGACAAGTGTCAAACGTTCATAATGGAATTGGGAAATCATACATTAAAACAATAGGTCTTAGCTTCAAAAGAATATCTGAATAGTGTCCCTGCAGCACATAGACATTACCAAAATTAAGGTGCAGGATTTACAACAACAACAACAACAAAAAAGCACAAAAGGCCTCCCCGTTGCGAACGGTAGGAGGTAAAACATATCTTTGCAATCAATAACATAATCATAGCATAAGCATAACATTAATCAAAGG
>JADBJO010000305.1:755438-760438 GCA_016801955.1 Conus betulinus
AAAAACTGAAATATCACAGATACTTGCACATTTCTAAACAGCTCACCAAGTGACATCTTATCAAAATATTTGCCTCTGATCTCACTGAGATCATCGCACTCGGTCAACACGTGCTTAAGAGTGGATACACAATCGCACGCAAAACAATGGGGGCGATCTTCTCCCTTTAAAAGGAAAGAAGGAGTAAGATAACTATGTCCCCATATGCAGTCTACTTAAAACACATTCTGCTTTCCTGGTTTTGCACGCCGAAGGTAACCATTCGGACAAGTCTGGCAATATCTCGTGGAGTTTATTCTCCGATTCCAGACTCCAATCATTTTGCCAACGTTTCTTTAGAAACTATGTAAAATATGTAGAAATTTTAAATTGGGGAAAAAAAACCCCACACAACCAAACAAACAACATCAAAACAAAAACGAAACAAATGGCATTAAGAATCGAATGAGGGGGAAAACACGGAGATAATCCACGAGGGAAAAGAATGATCCGATATCAAGAAACGAAGCATAGTCTATAGTTCATCAGCCAGCCGACTACGGACGGAGAGAGAGAGAGAGAGAGATGAGAGAGAGGAGAGAGAGAGAAGAGAGAGAGAGAGGAGAGAGAGAGAGAGCATCAAGGGCTGCCAATTAATCCAAATTTAGGACGGTGAAGACTTAGTCGTATGAGAAAAGGCGAGGGAAATGCGTAGAAATTCCGAGATAATGGGGAAAAAAAAAGAAAGACAAAGCCATGAAAATCAGCAAAAATTCTATGAAAAGAAGAACGGGGGGGGGGGGGGGGGGGGGGGGGGGGGGGGGGGGGGGGGGGGGTAGGGGGGGGTAAAAGTTTAAAGCAAGAGAAAAAAAAAACAACAGGGTTGATAATAATCGCAACGAAGAGAGAGAGAGAGAGAGAGAGAGAGAGAGAGAGAATGAATGAATGAATGAATGAAAAAGCGCAAAGACAAGAAGAAAAAGAAGGAGGAAAATTATTACCCTGGATGCATCTTGTCCGCTACACATGTAGTCGGTGGTGGTCGTAGTGGTCATTGCCAGCATTTTTTTTTTTTTTTTTTTTTTTTTTTGGTGGTGTCTCTGCACGGATGACCCTGACCTTAGTTGTGCCCGTAAATCACTTCCGGTGTCGCCCAGCCTGTCGTTGGCTGGGGGCGGCGGAAACGGCCGGGGCCAAGAATAGCCACCGCCCCGAGCCCCGCGACTTTAAGCCACCGCCGCCGTAATGTATGTGTTTCAGTCTGCGTGTCCGCCTGTCTTCCCTCCCTTCAGTCCCTGGGCTTCACACAGCCCCTAAAGCACCCCACCTCCACCTCCACCTCCACCCATGTTGCCTTCCACCTCTCTCTTCTTCTTCTTCTTCTTCTTCTTCTTCTTCTTCTTCTTCTTCTTCTTCCTCCTCTCCTCCTCTTCTTCTTCTTCTTCTTCTTCTTCTTCTTCTTCTTCTTCTTCTTCTTCTTCACCTTCCGCACTATTCACCTTCTAGTCTTTCGAGTTCAACCTCTTCCTTTATTTTTATTTTTATTTTCCGACAAAAAAAAGGGTTGGTATGATATGCTGAAATACCATCGGTGTGTGTGTGTGTGTGTGTGTGTGTGTGTGTGTGTGTGTGTGTGCTCTTCACCTTCCGCACTATTCACCTTCTAGTCTTTCGAGCTTAACCTCTTCCTTTATTTTTATTTTCCGACAAAAAAAAGGTTGGATGATATGCTGAAATACCATCGGGGTCTGTGTGTGTGTGTGTGTGTGTGTGTGTGTGTGTGTGTGTGTGTGTGTGTGTGTGTTTGTGCGTGCGTGCGTGCGTGCGTGCGTGTGTGTGTGTGTGTGTGTGTGTGTGTGTGTGTGTGTGTGTGTGTGTGTGAGAGAGAGAGAGAGAGAGAGAGAGAGAGAGAGAGAGAGAGAGAGAGAGAGAGAGTGCGTGCGTGCATTCGTGCGTGTATGTGTATGAATATCCCTTGTGAACAAAATTGTGAAAATGCCCCTTCGAAATGCAAACGTTCCATGCAAATGCAAGACTGATTTTGAAATATCCTTTTGTGAATCCAATCGTGATCCTTAAAGCGCTTATGAGGTACTTAAACATCCTTTGTGAATGGAGACAAGAAGGTACTGAAAACGTCTCTAAGCGAATTCAAAAGGGATACTGAAAATGCATTGTGAACATGAAAAGAGATACTGAAAACGTCTCTCGAGTGGGAAAACGGATGCTGAAAAAGTCGCCTGTGAGCACGAAAAAGGCTCTGAAAATGTCCTGTGTGAACGTAAAAGGCGCGCAGAACACGTTCATTGTGATCAAAGGCAGCAGTAGAAAGTGTCTCTTGTAAACACAAATGATGCACTGAAAAGATAAGAGAGGTGCTGAAAATTACTTGACACTGATAATACTGAGAAGGTCCCCTGTGACAGCGAAAGGGGTGGTAAACTCGTTCATTTTGAATGCAAAAAGGAACATTGAAAGCTTGTAAAGGCGGAAGGGAGTACTGAAATATCCCTTGTGAACACAGAAAAGGATACTTCAGTGTCCCGTGGGTGCCAAACAACAGGATACTGAAATACCCCTTCGTTAACACAGAAAAGGATACTTCGGTGTCCCATGGGAGCCCAAACAGGATACTGAAATGCCCCTTGTTGAACACAGGAAAGGATATTTCAGTGTCCCGTGAGAGCCCAAACAGGATACTAAAATACCCCTTGTAAACAGAAAGGAGGTACAAGAATGTTCCCTGTGAACAGAAAGGTGAAAAGAATGTTCCCTGGGAACAGACAGGAGGTACGAGAATGTTCCCTGTGAACAGAAAGGTACAAGAATGTTCCATGTGAACAGAAAGGTACAAGAATGTTCCCTGTGAACAGACAGGAGGTACAAGAATGCCCCCTGTGAACAGACAGGAGGTACAAGAATGTTCCCTGTGAACAGACAGGAGGTACAAGAATGTTCCCTGTGAACAGAAAGGTACAAGAATGTTCCCTGTGAACAGACAGGAGGTACAAGAATGTTCCCTGTGAACAGACAGGAGGTACAAGAATGTTCCCTGTGAACAGAAAGGTACAAGAATGTTCCCTGTGAACAGAAAGGTACACTGAATGTTCCCTGTGAACAGACAGGAGGTACAAGAGTGTTCCTGTGAACAGACAGGAGGTACAAGAATGTTCCCTGTGAACAGAAAGGTACAAGAATGTTCCCTGTGAACAGAAAGGTACACAAGAATGTTCCCTGTGAACAGACAGGAGGTACAAGAATGTTCCCTGTGAACAGACAGGAGGTACAAGAATGTTCCCTGTGAACAGACAGGAGGTACAAGAAATGTTCCCTGTGAACAGACAGGAGGCACAAGAATGTTCCCTGTGAACAGACAGGAGGTACAAGAATGTTCCCTGTGAACAGACAGGAGGCACAAGAATGTTCCCTGTGAACAGACAGGAGGTACAAGAATGTTCCCTGTGAACAGACAGGAGGCACAAGAATGTTCCCTGTGAACAGACAGGAGGTACAAGAATGTTCCCTGTGAACAGACAGGAGGTACAAGATGTTCCCTGAACGCACAAGGGGTACTTGAACGCCCCTCGCGAACACAAAGAGAGATACTGAAAACTATTCCCGTGTGTCCAAGTGAAACAGACCACAGTGGTATTGAAAACGTTTCTAAAGTGATACCGACACCGTCCGTAAAGTAGTACTGAAAACAGCTCAAAGATGATATTGAAAATGCCTAAAAAATGACGCTGAAAACCCTTCTGCAGTGGGTACGGAAAAACTTTTCTAAACTGATCCTAGAAAACGCCGCGTAAGTAAAAACCGCAAATGCTTGTGAAGTGCCATTGAAAAGGTCTTTGAAGACAGTGTTAAGCAGGTCCTAAACGTGTTTTGTCCTGTACTTTGTCTGTCTGTGTCCTTGGCAGTGACTACCTACCCCCCCCTCTC
Organism: Conus betulinus; assembly: GCA_016801955.1. Lineage (NCBI taxonomy): Eukaryota > Metazoa > Mollusca > Gastropoda > Neogastropoda > Conidae > Conus > Conus betulinus. Next base: position 759,360 of record JADBJO010000305.1, read on the forward strand.
TTTCTACATTCAGAGGCCTAAAGCTGCTTTGAAAAAAACACCCTAAAGTGGAAAGGAAAATAAAATGGTTCCAGCAAAAATGGATGTCTGGCCCAGTCATGTCAAAGAACAAACAGAATTGTCAGTGCTGGCTCGGTGCCAAGTTTCAGTTGACTTTTTCATCCTAACTGCTTTTCAGTCATAAGTTTACGGATTTTATGAAGGTCTCGTAACATCATCAGCATCATTATCGTATTCATCGTCCTCGTCCTCGTCGCCATTGCTATCCTCCCTCTCCTCCTCCTCTCTCCTCCTCCTCCTCTCCTTTTCTCATACATCCAACACTATTACTTCATAATCCAATACGCATCTCCATCATTTTCTCCAATGGCATGCCCATAATGTCCCGTTTTACTACCCTACATTTTGCGACCTTTTTTTTTTTCGGCAGTGTTCGTACACACTGAATGTCAGAGTAAAATAAAGTATATTTAGGTGATCTCTTGTCAAACATCCAGAGAGACTGACTCCTTTCAAAGCATGGAGAAAAACATTTTATTTTTCTGAGTTGTACTGACAAGCCACTGAACTGACACCAGTTGAACTGACGCGAACTCGATAATGACACAACCTCACTAAAAAAAAAAAAAAAAAAAAAGTTGTATCCTCTTTTTTTTCTCAAAAGTTGCAAATTCTGTGGAGACTTGTATTGATGACAGCCTCTCCACATCCATGTCTGCAGTGGGTTCTTGTCTAAAGTAATCGGTGCCGATAATTTCAGGGTGGGGAGTGTGGGAAGGGCGGGGAGGAGGGGCGTTTTTTTTTTTTGATAGACGTGGTGGTGGTGCCTTCTCTTGTTTGGGAGAGACTCAACTCCAGCTGGCTTCGCGCGACTTTGTGGCATTTATTGTCGTCAGTACCCGCTTTTTTTGGCCCGATGGTGTCTTTGGTGTGTGGCACCAGAGCAGGCCGCACTGAACCCAACGGCATGACTCTGCAACGGTACCGTGGTGTCCTCCGGCAGATTGCCTCTGGACCACCCGAGGTTAATGGCGACAGCAGGTATTGGGTATTGGCGACACTAACACATGCATCCCTCC
>JADBJO010000305.1:765438-767938 GCA_016801955.1 Conus betulinus
AAAAGGCGAACTCACTTCAACTTGAAGATGTGAAACAGTAACCTTTCCCCTATGCATAAGCTTTTATTTTGAATGTTACTTTTCTTTTCCCATTCTTTAATAAAAGAATTGTTACAACTTTAACCACACTTGTTCTTCTTATTTTCTTTTCTTTTAAATACAAACGTCTTCCTTACTTTTGCTCATATATTTAGCTTCTTCCTAATTACAACATGGATAATTAAATACCTCTAACACGACGCAGCCTCGCTCTGGTCTCAGTCCAGTCAAACCATCAGGCCCTCCGACTTCTCCGGCTGGCATGGAGCAAGTGATTATCAATCCTAAAGCTGAAATTCAATAGCGCGCGCAGTGCGCCTAACCAGTACTCACACAGGCCACAGCCAACAGAATAGCGACGTGCATTCACATGACACTTTTTCACTTCAAACCACAAGGCCAGCCAACCTGCTATCTCAAAACCAATAGTTACACACAAACAACATGTGCACATTACAATCAACATAACATGTGCACATGACAAAGAATATAGTAATAATGATAATGACAGTAACAATGATAATGATGAAAAGTCAACGAATAAATGAATGAATAAGTAGACGAATAAATAAGTAGATTAACAAATAAATAATGAGATAAGTGACAATGACACTTATGATAACAATAATATGATAATGATATGCATTGTCATTTAACATTCTTCGAAGAGATAAAATATCAGCCAGTCTCGTAACGGCTGTCATTTATATTCCCAAAGTTCTGCCTTTCCTTTTTTTTCAAATTATTTCTTCTCTCTTCTCTAAGTGCTCATGTGTGTGTGTGTGTGTGTGTGTGTGTGGTGTGTGTGGTGTGTGTGTGTGTGTTGTGTGTGTGTGTGTTCGTTCGAGGCAAGTCATATTTCTCCGTGATTGACAGGCAACACTGGGCTGCTTGCTTCTTAGCAGAAAGCGATTCCTTTCATGTGACAGATTTAAGGATATATCTGTGCCAAGCCATGTTCGTAACGGCGGAACAATCGCGCACCTGCGCTTGTGTTATCTCAGTATTTTATTTTCACGCACACACACCGCGCGCGCGCGCGCACACCCACGCACACACCCACGCACACCACACACACAATCACACACCCACCACCCACACACACACACACACACACACACACACACAACACACACACACTCCTCACATCGCTCGCACTCGCGCGCGCGCAACACAACACACACACATACACAACACACACACACACACACACACACAGACGCACTCACATGACCCACACATACACCACACATACACAGACACGCACACAGACACAGACACACACATATTCGCGGCACGGCGTGTACACCCACACACACACACCACACACACACACACACACACACACACACGCACGCACGCACGCACGCACGCACTCCACGCACGCACATACAGATAATGATAGAGAGAGAGCGGGAAAGGTGAGGGGAGGTGAGAGGGAGTGAAAGAGAGAGACAAACAGATAGACAAACAGAAATACAGAACGGACACAGGCACGATGTCCAGACATAGGCAAGGAGTAGGAGAGAGAGAGAGAGAGAGCAGAGAGAGAGAGATAGAGAGAGAGAGAGACAGGCAGACAGACAGACAGACAGAGAACAAATAAGTTGTGGGGAAAAACGAGTGCTGGCCAACAGTTCTCCCTCTGTCATTAAACGTGGCAAAGATTTTAAAGGCAGAAAAATTCCCGTTCATTGTTACAGAAAATGCGCATAACCAGACATGAAAGATATACAGAGAGCCTTTGTTCGTTTCAACAGAGAGAGAGAGAGAGAGAGAGACGAGAAGAGAGGATAGAGAGAGAGAGAGACAGAGACAGACAGACAGACAGACAGAACACACACAGAACACACACACACACACCACACACACACACACACCGGTCGCGCGCGCGCGCAAAACAGACACACATACACACATACACACACACACACACACACACACACACACACCACACACACACACGCACGCACCACCCACCCTCCACCCACCAACAACCACCAACACCACCACAACCACCAACCACCACCACCCTCCATCCCTACCCCCCTACCCCCACCCCACCCCCAACACACACACCACACACACACACACACACACCGAGATAGATAGAGAGATAGAGAGAGAGAGAGAGAGAGAGAGATAGAGAGAGAGAGAACGAAGCGAGAAATTCCACACTACGTACTTTTCATAGTCGGGATCGACAATAACTATACTTGGCAACGACAGTCGCCCGGCTTTTGGCTCAAAGGCTGGGGAGACCTCACTTTGCCTGAAATCAGAGAGCAGAGAGCGCAGGAGTGGGCGAAACAATGGGCCGGGCTGCATTCCCACACTGTCTGCACTAGCACCTGCTCGCACTGTGCTGTGCAGTCCGGGGGGGGGGGGGGGGGGGGGGGGGGGGGGGGGGGGGGGGGGGGTGGGGGATTAGAACACCTACAGACTAGGAGCGAGTGCATGC
>JADBJO010000305.1:775438-787938 GCA_016801955.1 Conus betulinus
CTGTGATTGACTTATTTTACACTCCTCCTCATCGTGCCAGTCACTTTTTTCATTCGTGTTGTTCAAACAAATTCGCTTTTTTTTTTTTTTCCGGACAACCAATATAAGTTTTAAGACATACAACAAACATGTTCAAGGCTTCATTATAGTCACGATCAATCTTTATTATAGTCACGATCAATCTTTATTATAGTCACGATCAATCATATGTACAGCACCTACAAGTAATGACACTACTTCCAGTGACTGCATTGTGTATGGACATACGTTTGCTCAAAAGAAGGATTCCATACGAACTTTTCAATAATTTCACAATTAGTGCTCAAAGACACAACACCATTGTCATTATCAACATAAGCATGATATGGAGAGCCCTCAGGCAAGATATATGAACAAACATAGAATACTTCCTCTGTGTGAAACCAAACAAAGACTTGTCAAACAAAAACAAAAGAGCATTAGAACAATTCATTTGGAGTTCTCTAAGACAAGGAAGGCAGACAATCACTCTGAATCAGATATCAGAACCCCCCCTGAATGTCTGCCTCGACGTGTAAACATTGATAGCACATTTGTTAAACACAGTATAGCATGTAAACACGTTAAATTCAAGACTCCCAAGAAAGTTTCAATGAGACAGATATAGTCAAAATTAAACAAATATGAGAGACATTTTTATTGTGAATTTGAGAAAAAATCCCATTTGTATTGAAATGAAAAAACAGAAAAGATTTTAAATATTCATTATTTACATTATTTTCATTTTGGAGTGCAAAAAAGGTATACTCTCATTACAATTTTCATTGCAACTTTCATGTACATAGTAGACTGGCTGATTTCTCACGTGCGCATTTACAGGAACAAAAATACTCTCATCCTCGTCACGATTACTCTTTTGAGACAGCCCCCAGTCTTTCTCCAGAGCGGTGCCACGTGCTTCTGTCGATACTTGTCGCTGCTTTAAAACGTAAAGTATCCGTGTTTCCTGCCTGAGTAGTGACAGAATCCGCACACAACGGAATGCGTGCTTTCTTGTTTATTGTCGCAAGTACAGACCATGTCAGGTTCGAAAAGAAAAACAATATCCCAAAGCTGATTATTGTGGTCATTCCCTTCTCTGATTACTCTAAAATATTCATACACCCTAGCGAGCGACTATGGAACCAATGATTACACTGTCACAGCTAGACAGTTCACCCACTGGGGTCGGGTCACTGTCGCTGTCACACACAGCATGGCTCCGCGCGCGTGAGTATTCCCTGCACCAGTCCAACGCAACCGGTTAAATATCTCGTAAATATCAGTTGCAAGTACTTTCGGCTTTTCTTTGTTCACTTTGTTACAGAATTTACGTATTCCTTTTTCTTTTATGTCAAAGGGGAACATTTTACGACGTATTTTCGAAAGGACCAATTATTCATAGCTTTCATGAGGATTTTTATGTGGTTTTGATTCGCCCTCTCTCTCTCTCTCTCTCTCTCTCTCTCTCTCCCCTCTCTCTCTCTCTCTCTCTTTCAATGCCAATAGTTATATGATGGACGGTTTTCTCATCATGCGCTCCATTTCTCGAAAGCGACTCTGAGCACGGCACAGAGGAAGTGGATCATCAGATGCCGTGCGATTGTGCAGACAATCGGAATTCATTTTAATTTCTTCAGACTCTCTTCATAATGTAGTGGACGGGGGGGGGGGGGGGGAATTAGTGCAGCACCAGCACATACGTTCATTCCACCCACACCTTTGGAAGACAATTACCTGTCCTGTGATGTCTCACGATGGTGGTCTCCTCACGGGTCGTATTTCCGCGCCTCTCATGCGGCTGTCCCACACACAACCCCGCCAAGCTTTATCCCGTCCCACTGTAGCGCTGCAGACCCCTAGGTAAGCGATCCGTAGCGTGTCGGTATGGGGCGACCCGCCGGAGGAGACACTGCGCTACATGAGAAAACCCACCGGGCGGTGAAAGCCTGTGCTACTGCCGGGTGTCACTCCGGTGGTGTTCATTCAGTGTTGCCTGGTTCTGATCCGGCACACGCAGGACAACTCCCGCAGGTCCACTGCTGACGATGACAGCTGCTGAGTGACAGAGCCGGCAGCTGTGGGCGCCACCACAACCCCACCCAGCCCTCCCTTCCTCTCCTCCGCCTGGAGCACACACCACCACGACCACCCGTCGATTGTCTCAAAGACCTCTCCGATACCCCGTCAAAGTCACCAAGGGCATGAAGTTGAAGAGGATAGCGAAACTGAGGTCGCCACGAGCGTTTCGCTTGAAGGGATTCAGAATATGCAATTTTTCTTTCTTTCTTTCTTTCTTTTCTTTTTTTTTTTTTTTTTTTTCCAGTGATGAATCAATAAACAGGAAGAGTGCTGCCAGAGTTCCTTCAGGTCTGAAAGTTCAGTGCCCGACAAGGCTGTCCCACCACGATTCCTCTCTTAATACGTCCCTGGCGTCAACAGGTATGAGAGACACAAGACACCTGCAGTGTTGGCCAAGAGCATTGACTACACTGTCCGAGAAGCGTCCATGCCAGTCTTCCCCACCGGAACCCGTAACCCGCGAAAATCTGACCAGGAACGACGGGGGCTAATAAAAAAAAAAAAAAAAGTACGTAAAACTGGCCCTGACGGGACTCGAACCCTTATAGCCTGCAGTCCGCGATGACACTACTACTGCGCCCACGGAGCCCGGTCAGACATGATCTGTTTGGCTTCCAAGGAGGTTGTAGTAGACGGAATGAAAGACAGAGATTGGCCTCAAACAGCCCTTATCTTTGCTTGTTTTTTTTGCCTGCTTTTATTGGTCAGGCAGATGTTAATTCAGATGCCAATCCATCAGCCCCCAGAGGATACCAGAAATAATCCTCTTCAGACTGAGAAGAGAACTGGCCACTGCCAACTGACTGAGCCACCTCAGCCCACGCCTTTAAGAGTCCGCCCCCCCACACACGAATGTCCGTGTGGCACTGGATCTCTCTCAGACACCCCAAAACACATCTCCCAACACTATCCACCTCATGGATGTCTTCTACGATGTCAAACCTGTCCAGAGGGCGTAGCGTAGAGCTGCCAGATGCTGCTGAAGAGCAGCCCGTCAAGACCTCGAGAAGACTGTGGGATGGATTCATCGTACAGAGCAGGACTTTTGAAGGTCTGACGCCAGCCAATAAAATCGACACCGAAGAAGAAGAAATTCAGAGGGCTCCGTTTTCGTGGCGGCGAGAGACAGGGAAGTCTGCGGCAATGGGGGGCTTGGCGAAGAGGCGGCGGTGCACCAGACAACACCTTTCCACCTTGGCGGCAAATGGAGGCGGAGAGACATGGGAGGAGAGGACGTTTGAGGGGCCCTTATGCTTACCAGCAGCACTGTGTCCTTACAGCAGTCCCCACACAGAACTCAGGAAAGAAACTCTCTTACGGCGGGTCTTGACCATGCCACAAGGTCTTCAGAGAAGAAAACCCCTCACAAATGTTTTCGGCCCTCCAACTCCTTACCACTCTAAGGGGGGCCAAGCCGCATCCAGGTCATGGCTTCCTGTATCTCTTCTTGCTTGCGAAAACGCCCCACATAGAGCAATTTGCCTTTTTAATCTGGGCACGTCGTTTGTCGATTGATCAAAGTAGTATGTGTGTTGTAATTAATGCACTGAGTTCGGATTTTGCACACACACTCCACCACCCACAAAAAAAAAAAAAGAAAAAAAAAAAAAGAGTGTTCAAAAAGGAAACGACGATTTCTGTAGTAGGACACCAATGCCGCGGCACCTCTCCCACCTGATGAGTGAATGCACTCACAATATCTGTTTGGCGTGGTTCAATGATACTGGGTGTTTGCATGCACTGCGTGGGCACTGAGAAGAGAGCCAAGGGAGAGGGGAGAGGACTGTGGTCAGTGAGAGTTTGAGGCTGACGAGACTGTGAGGGGGGGGGGGAGAGGAAAGACTGGTCACTGAGAGAGGAAGAGATAGAGGGGAGGAGACGAAGAGAGGAGGAGAGAGGGGAGATGCGGAGGGAGGGGGATTGACAGAGAAGAGAGGAGAGAGGGAACCCCCCCCCCGAGGGAGGGATGGGAGGGGAGATGAGATGAGAGAGAGTGCGGGAGGGAGGGGAGGGGAGAGGGGATGGAGAGGATAGAGAGAGAGGACGGGGGGGGAGAGGGGAGGGGAGTTTTAGGAGAAGACTGAGAGAGGAGGGAGAGAGAGAGAGGAGACGGAGAGCCGAGGGGGGAGGGAGAGAAGGGAGAGAGAGGGATGAGGTTGAGAGGGAGAAGACGAGATGGGACGAGAGGAGGAGAGGACGGGAGGAGAGGGAGAGAGAGAGAAGGAACGAGAGAGTGAGAGAGGAGGAGAGGAGCGAGGAGAGGGAGAGAGGAGAGAGAGGAGGAGAGTGAAGATGAGTGAGAACAGGAGAAGACGAGGAGAGAGAGGGAGGCGGAGAGGAGAGAGAGAGAGTCCGAGAGGAGTTGAAGAGAGAGGAGGGAGATGGAGAGAGAGAGGAGATTGGAGAGAGAGAGAGAGGGAGAGCAGAGAGAGACGAGAGAGGAGGACGAAGAGAGGCCGGGGGGGACGAGGAGATGAGAGAGAGGAGAGGGGCGAGAAGACGAGGGAGAGAGAGAGGCAGAGGAGGAGAGGGGAGGAGTGAAGAAGAGAAGCAGTCGAGAGAAAAGCGAGATGAGGGGAAGACGAGAGTCGAGAGAACGAGGCGAGAGAGAGGATGAGAGAGGAGGAGGGAGATTGAGGATGGACGAAGGAGATGGAGAGAGACGAGAGATGAGAGAGCGGCGACGGGAGAGAGAGGAGAGCGAGAGAAGAGAGAGAGAAGAGAAAGGAGAGAGAGAGAGGGAGAGGAGAGAGGGAGAGTGATGGGGGGGGAGAGGGAAGAGGGTGAAGAAGAAAGAAGAGAGGGGAGGGGAGAGAAAGTACGAGGAAAAGAGGAGAGAGAGCTCGAGAGGGGATAGAGAGAGAGAGGAGAGAAGAGAGAGAGAGGATTAGATGAGAGGAGAGAAGAAGGAGAGGAAGAGAGGAGAGGAGGAGGAAGAAGGAGGAGAGAGGAGGAGAGAGAGAAGAGCGTGGGGAGAGAGCAGGAGGAGGGGACAAGGGAAAGAGGAGAGATAGTGGAGGAGGGAATTGATGAGAGTGAAGGAGGAGAGAGAGGAGGGAGAACGAGAAGGAGGAGGGATAGGAGGGAGAGGGGAGAGAGAGGAGGGAGAGAGAGACGAGGAGAGAGCGGAGAGAGAGAGGAGGAGAGGGAACGGGAAGAAAGGGCAGGGGTCAGGAAAGGGAGAGAGAGAGAGGATCGGAGCAGCGAGAGAGAAGAAGCAGTGAGGAGGGAAAGGGAGAGGAGAGAGAGATCAGGGGGGGGGGGGTGAGACGGGGGAGGGAGAGAGAGATGAGTGGGAGAGGAAGAGTGAGAGAGAGAGAGAGGAGAGAGAGAGAGAAGAGAGGAGAGAGAGATAACACTAGGGAGAGAGGAGAAGAGGAGAGGAGATGGAGAGAGCTAGAGGGAGAGAGAGGAGAAGAGAAGGGCCAGACTGTGAGCTGGGGAGAGAGTGAGAGACGCATGAGGAAAAGAGGAGGAGAAAGAGCGAGAGGCGACAAGGAGAGAGAGGGGGGAAGGAGAGAGAGAGTAAGAGATTATGAGGAGAGTGGAGGAGGGAGAAGAGAGAGATGGGGGAAGGACACCGCGCAGGAGAGAGAGGAAGACGAGAGGTGATGACGGGCCGAGGAGAGAAGGGAGGAAGCGGGAGAGGGAGTAGGAAAGAGAGAAGAGAGAGCGACCGAGGAGACGAGCAGGCAGGATGGAGATTGTGAGAGGAGAGAGGGAGAGCTGAGAGAGAGAGAGATAGATGGAGAGGTACGGAGAGAGGCAGAGTAAGAATCTGGAGAGGCATTGATAGAGATGAGGGAGAGAGGGAGGAGGAAGGGAGGAAGGGGGAGAAGGAGGAGACGGATAAAAGCGGGGATCGATCCGAGAGAGACCCGCCTGTACTCCTGAGTGAGAGAGAGAGGGAGATTGGAGGAGAGAGGCGGAGTACAAATGAGAGAGTAAACGGGGAGAGATGGAGGGAGAAGAGAAATCAATCGATGAAGAGAGATGCGAACACGAGAGATAGACGCGAGAGAGAGGGAGGACCTTCGAGCGCGAGAGGCTGGACGTGAGAGAGAGGAGGAGACGACGAAGTTGGGATCGAGGCGAGAGAGGAGAGAGAGGAGAGGGAGAGGAGCGAAGCAATCTGGCCCGAGAGAGTCTCACATGAGAGGGAGAGCTGAGGAAGGAGGAGGAGACCACCTCTCCTTCCGTGCTTAGCCCGTCCCCCCTCAGCACCGCCGTCTCTGTTGCAATGAAGTCTCCGTCCACCACCTCGAGATTGAGCACCGCGAGCCAGGAGGGTGGAATGGAGAGGAGCGAGTGAGCGAGAGAGGGAGAGAGAGGGAGCCCGCAGAGAAGAGAGAGGAAGAGGAGCGAGGGAGAGAGGACAGAGAGAAGGAGAGATGAGAGAGGGAGACAAGAGAGGGGAGAGGGCGGGGGGTGGGACGAGAGGGCCGGGGAGAGGGACGAGAGGAGAGAGGAGAATGAGCTAGAGGAGAGGGGAAGAGGTTGAGAGAGGGATGAGAGGAGATGAGAGGAGAGAGATTCGAGCGAGGAGACCCTAGTGAGGAGCTTTCCTTCGAGTGGGGAGAGGAGGAGGACGGAGAGAGAGAGAGAGAGAGACTCGCATAGCTGAAGAGGAGAGAGAGGTGATGAGAGAGGTAGAGAGAGGGGACGAGGAGGGGAGGGACAGAGCGGAGGGGCAGAGTGAGAGGGGAGGATGAGAGGGGATTGCTAGAGTGGGCTGAGGCGGGAGGAGGTGCGGACCGAGGGAAGAGAGCGAAAGAGAGATGAGAGAGGAGGGAGAGAAGGAGCGAGCTAGAGAGGAGAGAGAGGAGCTTAAAGAAGGAGAGAGAGAGAGAGGAGAGGATGGAGAGAGAGAGACGAGATGGAGAGAGAGAGCTCGAGGGAGGAGATTAGAGATGAGCGGAGGAGGAGAACGGACGAGAGCTCGGCATCTCCGAAAACATACATGAGAGGAGATGATGAGAAGGAGAGTGAGAGCTAGTAGAGCGAGAGGGGAGGAGAGAGAGCTAAGGAGATGAGAGAGAGAGAGAGGAATACTGAGAGGAGGGTGGGATGAGAGGGAGGAGAGGAGAGAAGAGAGAGAGGAGAGGGAAGAGGAGATGGGAAGAGAATAGAGATGGAGGAGAGCCTGAGAGGGGAGAGAGAGAGGTGCTTGAGAGGGAGGAAGAGGAGGGAGAGGAGAGAGAACGACGAGAGACGACCTAGACGAGTAGACACATAGAGACACGAAAGAGAGTGAGGAGGATTTGGCAGGCACCAGTGAACAGTCCTCCGATCAGAGAGGATCGACTTATGAGGGAACGAGGGAGGAGAAGAGAAGGAGCGGAGAGAGAGTGAAGAGCATAGAGAGACCTGAGAGATACGATGAGAGAACGGAGGCGGTCGAGAGCCCGAACGACTCGACCGAGGAGCCCTGAGTGGAGGGAGACGAAGAGGCAGGGAGAAGAGAGTTACGGGGAGAACGGGGAAGGAGCCGAGAGCCCGAGAGGAATTGAGAGAGGACTGAGATGATGCGAGAAGGGACGGATGGAGAAGAGAGAGAGCTCAGAGAGAGAGGAGAGGATAGCTTTGGAGAGCGAGTGACGGAGAGGGACCGAGGTGGAGAGGGGGAGAGATGAGGAGGCGAGAGGGCAGCTCGAAGGAGAGAAGACGGGAGAGTTAGAGGAGCTCTTCGAAGGAAGGGAGGAGAGAGGATAGAGAGGCTGCGAGAGAGGAGAGAGCCGACGAGACAGGAGACGTGAGGTAGAGAGAAGTAGAGGGAGAGAGACGGAGGATGAGAGCTTTCTTCGCCTCAGCAGAAGAGTAGAGGGGACCCGAGAGAGACCGTTGATGAGGAGAAGAGAGGAGGAGGATGTTGGAGGGGGAGAAGTAGCGAGAAGAGAGAGACGAGACGAGAGCGGAGGGGATGACGGGAGCGAGGGTGAGAGGAGAGTCGTCAGAGTGAGAGAGAGTTGAGCGAGCGAGAGACGACGTAGAGAACCGAGGACGAGAGAGGGAGAGAGGAGTAGAGAGCGAGAGGAGAGAGGAAGAGAGGATGAGAGAGAGAGGAGAGACCTGAGAGAGGGAGGAGAGAGAGGTGGAGAGAGGAGGACAGCGAGAGACGGAGGAGAGAGAGATGGAACCCGAGCGAAGAGGAGAGAGAGGGAAGAGAGAAGGAGAAGGAAGTGGGGAGATGACTGATATTGAGAGCTGTCGGTAACTACGGTGAACAGCATATAGCTGGACCTGGACTCTGTGACGGACAGCACGTGCCATGCGCAAGCTGTGGGAAAGAACGAGCAGGCTACATCCGCAAGGGAGCGTGCACTGCTGCTAGCTTACGGTTCGCTGTTAACGTAAGGCGCCCACGGAGATCGCCGAGACGAGAAGTGTGCAGATCAAAGCGTGTCAGAGAGGGAGTCAGTGCCCTATCTCACAAGACAGGAGTCAGTGCCCTGTCTCACAAGAGAGGATGAGTGCCCTGTCTCACAAGACAGGAGTCGGTGCTCTGTCTCACAAGACAGCAGTCAGTGCCCTGTCTCACAAGACAGGAATCGGTGCCCCGTTCACACAGAGAGAGAGAGAGAGGAGAGCGAGAGAGAGAGAGAGGAGAGAGATGAGAGAGAGAGAGAGAGAGGAGAGAGCAGTCGGTGCCCTGTCTCACAATACAGGAGTCAGTGCCCTGTATCACAGGGACAGAAGTCAGTGCCCTGTCTCACAAGACAGGAGTCAGTGCCCCGTCTCACAAGACAGGAGTCGGCGAGCCCCGTCTCACAAGACAGGAGTCGGTGCCCCCCCCGTCTCACAAGACGGGAGTCGGTGCCCCGTCTCACAAGACAGGAGTCGGTGCCCCGTCTCACAAGACAGGAGTCTGTGCCCCGTCTCACAAGACAGGAGTCGGTGCCCTGTCTCACAAGACAGGAGTCGGAGCCCCGTCTTACAAGACAGGAGTCGGTGCCCTGTCTCGCAAGACAGGAGTCCGTGCCCTGTCTTACAGGACAGGAGTCGGTGCCCAGTCTCACAAGACAGGAGTCGGTGCCCTGTCTCACAAGACAGGAGTCGGTGCCCAGTCTCACAATTCAGGAGTCAGTACCCCGTCTCACAAGACAGGAGTCGTCGGAGCCCCGTCTCACAAGACAGGAGTCGGGCAGTTGGCCGGTTTCCTCAATGACTGACAATCTGCTCGTCATGAGTTGATGATTTGAGAGACTCGACAGCCTGTTGGGTGGAGAGGTAAGGTACGGTAAGGTGATTGTTGCTAAAAGCCCAGCTGACCGCAAAGGGCCATATCAGGGCTGTCCTCACGTTGAAGTCACTCACAAGTCTTAAAAAAACACACACACACACACACACACACCTAAAAAAAAACAACAACAGCAAAACATTCACACAACCCTTTAAAATACGCGTTCTAAAAAAACACACCGGACATTTTGTTTTAAAAATCATTCTTCTATGAAACGTTAGAAATCTATTGAAAAAAAAAAAAAAAGTTGATCTCTTTCAGAAATTCAAACATCACATCAGCTGGGCCATCATGGAGTCTGCTGTAAAATGTTTACGTCTCACACCATGCATGCAAGTCCCAACTCTGTAAAAGAAAAATGTTTCACTGTGAGTGGTACATGACATGGAATGCACCACGCCCTTTGGGTGGAAGCGCTCTCGTTTTGTTGTCGTTGACGGATGAAACTGGCGTCCTGATGGTTTGGTTCTCAACGATAGGCTGTAAAACGACCCTATTGCTTAGTACCAATCACGAGAAACTTCACATGATTCGACCAGTCGCGTAACCCGTCACACACACACACACACACAACACACACCACACACACACACACACATACATATATATATTATATATATATATATATATATATATATAAACAATTAAGTAGCGGGGGTTAAACAAGTTGCAGGGTTAACAATTCTTTCCATAAGTATAGTAATGACTTGGCAAAGATTTGAAATTTAAAAAATATCGGTTTTAAATATGAAAACCCTTTCACTAGTTGCAGGAGGGAACCATCGCAAATCCCCTGTTTAAGGCAGATCTACATGTATTTTGCTGCTCTGCTCTCCTAGTCCTTTCGTCCGCTGGATCGGACATCTCACAGGGAGAGAAACGGCCTGATTGTTTTTTCTGTTGCTTTGGGTGGCGTCAAATAGAGACTCACACCACAGTCCGTAGTTTTCTGTTGTGTTCTCGCCGCAGCCCCGCCAGGGTTCAAAAAAGAATCCAGCTGGCACCTCCCAACCAGCAGCCAGCGAAAGGTAGGTAAAACAAAACAAAACGAAAGTGTGTGAGAGGGGAAAAAAAGCTTGTTGAAAAGACTAAAAAACATGCAAATAGTATAAAAGTAGGGGGACTTGAAGATCTTTTGATAATATTTTTTAAGTTTATATACTCAAGAGATTTGCAGAGATGAAGGAAAGAAAATTTGAAACAATTATAGTGTCTTATTATACATTGTGATTATCTCAGTTTTCTGCTGATTTGAAATAAATTAAATAGAAGAAAACCTGACCCCTCCATTCAAACAAGACAACCGGTGAAACCTTTCAAGGGCTTAAGAAGGAAGAATACACGAAAATCTGTTCTTCTAGTACGGTGCCTCGCGCGTGTTTTTTTTTTTGTTTTTTTTTTTTTTCCTGATACCATCCATCTCCGTCAACCTCCACCCCTGACCCCCTCCCATATTCCCTCCCTTCGTAAGATCGCTGATTTCGGCGGGACAAAAGATCTCGGCATCGAACGGTCACTGATTTTAACTCGCCCTCAGGCCGAAAGTGTGTGACTCGTCCCCGGGGGTCGTGAAAACTTTTACCAATCTATCCATGTCCTGTCTGTTTGTGCTTCAATGATAAGTGTCGGATTAGCATATCAGCTTAACACCACCCCTGCTGGGTGGCTTGTGTGTGTGATAAACTGTTTTCACCGAGCCCCTCACGATTGGGCAGTTGCCTATTGTGCTGTTGTCAGTGTTTGGCAGGGAGGGGGGGGGGGTTTGGGGGTGGAGGTTGGGAGTGTAGTGGTGTGGTGGTGGTGGTATCTATCTGCTGTTCTACTGTTCCCACCGCCATCATTTGGTACCGGCCATCCCTTTTGGTTACCACAGTTATAATACAAATTTTCCTTTTTGTTACAGGCGACCCTTTTTTTCCACCCTACCGTGTGAAACAGACCCACAGTGTTTTCGGACGGGCGTATCGTGTTACCAGCGCAAATTAAGGCCTGCCATCGAAAATCGCTCTTCTTCTTCTGACCTGACCTCGTCGTCTTTTTTCTTTCTTTTCTGTTTTTTTTTGCTTTGGCTTTTTATCTTCAGATGTCATGTAACTTTCCAAGTTCCCGTTTTTCCCCCCCACCCCCCCCCCTCCTCCGTTCCCTCCGTTTCCTTCTCCCTTTCGTGCTCTTTTTCTCCTTCTTTGCTCCAACCCAACCAGCTTTTTCTCCAAACACCTACTCCTTGCCCACTCTTTCTCCTTCACTCTCGTAGCTGCTCCAACACCTCCGCCTCCGCCCACTCTTTCTCCTCGCTTCGTCGTCATCATTTCTCTCTTTCTTCATTCCTCCGCCCCTAACTCCCCCTCCTCCATGTTGTTCTGTCAGCGTTCGTACTTCCTCCTTCTCGCTGCCTCTCCTCCTCCCCTCCCCCTTTCACCTTACCTTCCATATTTCCTCCTCCTCCTGCTTTCTCAGCCCTCCTCCCCCAGTATATCTGCCTCCCTTCTTACTTATCCGTCGTTCCTGGGCTCCAAGCGTCTTCATCAAGTCGGTTTCTGTGTTCTCCGTCGTCTTGTTGCCGGAATTCCAAGCGTCATCAGTGGATGAGCTTTTTGGGAATTCAAGCGTCCATCCTTATCAGCTTTTATGGGGAATTCCAAGCCGGATTCAATGGTTCGGTTTGGGGAAAACAAGCCTCATCAATGGTGAAGGTATTGGGGAAGTCCAAGCCTCATCAATGGTGGGAGGTTTGGGGAATTCAAGCCTTATGAATGGTGAGGTTTGGGGGATCCAAGCTTCATCAATGGTGAGTTGGTTTGGGGGATTCGTGTTCGTTTGTGATCTCACCACAAGATATCCACATTCCGTGTTTGGGGAGGAACGTCTGAACACAATGCTAGTGTGCGTGTTGTGTGTGTGTGTGTATGTGTGCGTGTGCGGTGCGCGCGTGCGCGCGCGCACGCGTTTGCGTTTGTGTGTGGTGTGTGTGGTGTGCGGTCAGTGCGTGCGTGCGCGTGTGTGGTGTATGCGTGTGTGTGAAGTGGTGTCGTTGTGTGTGGTGTATGTGTTGCGCGGCGTGCGCGTATGTGTATATGTGTGTGTGTGTGTGTGTGTGTGTGTGGTTGTGTGTGTGATACAGATGTAGACCAAACCTCGACAAAATCCAGGGAGGGAGAAT
>JADBJO010000305.1:792938-795438 GCA_016801955.1 Conus betulinus
AACTCTCAAACTTCGACAGCAAGGGTAATAACCGATTCTGTTCTTTGTTGATACTGTTACCGCCTTTTCCTGTTCTAACTGATTTATATGTTTATAATTTCCTGTACAATTCGGCGAATTTAAAAACATAGATGATGTATATATAATACTGATAATTGTAAGGAAACAAATCATCTCTTTCAACTTTTTTTTGTTCAGTATGATTAACTTCTCCAAAAACTGTGTGTTGATGGACGTAGAGAAAATGCTTTATCAAGCCTATACAATTAGTGCAGTACGGTGCGTGCGTGCGCGCGCGCTCTGTGTATGTGTGTGTGTGTGTGTGTGTGCGTGCGTGTGTGTGTGTGTGTGTGTGTGTGTGTGTGTGTGTGTGTGTGTGTGTGTGTGTGTGTGTGTGTGTGTGTGTGTGATGTTTGCTTAGCCTCACGAGTCCGAGTATCCGTTTTGTTTTTTCTCCTGTTTCTCTCCGTATACAACACGATAGAGGGAGTCGTCTTAGGTAACGTATTTCGGGATCGTATCGTGCTTGTGTTGCCCATTGATAGATAGATGGAGAGATTGATAGAGAGTATGGCTCTTTTTTTCTGCATCTATGGTTTTGTCAGCCACTTTTAACTCCAGAAATCCTCTCGTCCCTCTCTCTCTCTCTCTCTCTCTCTCTCTCTCTCTCTCTCTCTCTCTCTGTCTCTCTGTCTCTCTCTTTGGTGGTGGGGGGGGGGGGAGGGGGTGGGGGGGGGGGGGGGGTTAATCTGACTGTAGTTCATGACATGCATCTTTTTTTTTTCTTTTTTTTTTTGTTATTGTTGTTCTGTGGTTATAGCTGTTGTGATGATCTGGCAATTTGATAGTGAGAGTTAGGATACCAGCTGTTGATTCTGCTGTACTATTCTGATAACATGTGATGGGGCTGGGGGGGGGTGGGTAGGGGGGGGGGGGGGGGGGAGGGCAGTCTGTTGTAAATAATATTTCCGGTGTCCTGACAGTGTGCGCCGGCCGTGAATGGACTCCGTGGCTGACTGGACGATAGGCAATATGATTCTGACCGCGGACATTCTGCACGTGAACTACACGTGTCCCCCTATGTTAGCGGTCTGTGTGTGTTATTGTCTTTGGCTGTGTATTCTGCTCTTTCTCTCTGTTAGCGGTCTGTGTGTGTTATTGTCTTTGGCTGTGTATTCTGCTCTTTCTCTCTGTTAGCGGTCTGTGTGTTATTGTCTTTGGCTGTGTATTCTGCTCTTTCTCTCTGTTAGCGGTCTGTGTGTTATTGTCTTTGGCTGTGTATTCTGCTCTTTCTTTCTGCCTTTCTGGTCCCTTCACCTGTTTTGTGACAGTCGCCGCTTTCTTTCTTTTTCTTCTTCTTAACGTTTTTTTTTTTTTCTTCTGGTTATTCTGGTTCTTCTTCTTCTTCTTCTTCTCTCTCCTCCTCCTCCTCCTCCTCCTTCTTCTTCTTCTCCTCCTCCTCCTCCTTCTACTTCTTCTTCTTCATCTTTTCTCTCTCTGTCTCTCCTTTTCCATAAAGTCTCCATTCCAAACCTTCACTCTTCTTCAGTTTCAGTTTCATCAAAGAGGCCTCACTGCGTGCAGAGTAGTCCATATACGCTACACCACATCCGCTGAGTTTTGAGACCACACTACGCATGATTTGAAGCTGATGGATATATGAATTTAACAACTAAGATGAGCGAATTGAAGAAGAGGGTCTCGTGGCTACGGCTCAGCGGATGTCTGACCCACGCATTAGTCCAACGCGCTGGTCAGACCTTGAGTGCCTGCCTCACTCTTCTTCCATACTGCTGTAGTTGGGTTTCAGTGAAAGAAGTCCAGCTGACAGTACAGGGCAGTCTCTAAGATTTGTCACCAGTTCAGAATGAAAACGAAAGAAACAAACAAATTACATGATGAACACGTCGCGTTTCGACCTCTTTGGTCTTCTTCAGGCAAAACAACCAACCTTCAAGACAGTGAAAACGAAGAACGAACAATCAGCTATCTCTCCTCAAACTGGACGCGAAATGGATGTGGAGTCTGGATAGACAATAATCTACACATCAGTACACAACACAACAGCAAATTCATCGACAATCTTAAGGTACATCGGTGCACAACAGCAAAATCATCGACATTCATAAGGTACATCAGTACACAACACAACAGCAAAATCATCGACATTCATAAGGTACATCAGTACACACACAACAGCAAAATCATGTGACATTCTTAAGGTACATCAGTACTCAACAACAAAATCATTGACATTCTTAAGGTACATCAGTACACAACAGCAAAATCATCGACGTTCTTGAAGGCGTAACAGCAAAAACACAACTGCTGAGCCGCTAAACGAAGGAACAAACAAATTACAAAAGATGCAACGCGTTTCGACTTGTTCGGTGTTTTTCAGGTTCTGCTACTCCACTTCGAAAGCATCTCAAGATATCAAAACCAAGCCGGACTGATGGCTGCAGCCGGTCATTCTGATGTGCTTTACGCTCATGTAGTA
>JADBJO010000305.1:805438-812524 GCA_016801955.1 Conus betulinus
CAGTGGAGGGTGTGCGATAGTGACGGAGTGATTCAGTGGGCCCCTAAATGACAGAGGTGAAACTTTGCTTGCGGGGGGGGGGGGGGGGGGGGGAGAAGGGGGGGGGGGGGGGGGGGGGGGGGGGGGGGCATTTCATGCATTCTACAGAGGTGAAGATTTGGAGAGCTTCTGAAGACTCCTACAACCACTCTTTTTCTTTTACCGAGTATAACATTCAGTTGCAGATATATGTCAAGGTGACTTTGTTCATCACAGTTCACAGTTCAGTTCAGTGGTTTATGTAATGTCTTTTTCATCGCGAGATGATATTAGACACTTATTTTAAAAAAAGAAAAGAAAGAAAAAACAAAACCCTTCACACTCAACTTATCATCTGTGTTAGTCTTTTCAACCCCACATCTGATATATGCACAATTACACAAGTGAAATACCCTAGTGGTACACAAAATTGTTGATCTTTATACAAATTTTGCAACCTGTGACTGCGAAATAACCATGACAATTTAAGCAACACATAGGAACCATATAAGACAGTACTGACATTATCAAAGTTAGTCATCTCAGTACCTTTCTCCTGATAGAGCGAGGTTAATACTGAGCATTCAAACGAAAGATGGTGCACGCATCAGACAAGATGACAGGCCAGAGGTAGGAATGACGAGTTCACAGTGTCTTTTGTGTTGATGAGCCATGTGCGCGAGGCGAGGGTCTGATTTGCCCCTATCTTCAATTTGCCTCTCTGAGGCTAAATGACACTACCGTAGTAAAAAGGACACCGCGTCATTTTGCCCCACCGATCAATTTCAGTTCGACCTTTTCATTTCCCCATGGACGAGGGGTGATTGCGAGATAAATGCCACCCTCCACTGTACCCTGTAGAATGGCCTTGGACAGGGAGTCATGGAGAGATACATGTTCACCCTCCACTGCACCCCTGTAGAATGGTCTTGGACAGGGAGTCATGGCGAAATACATGTCCACCCTCCACTGTACCCTGTAGAATGGCCTTGGACAGGGAATCATGGTAAGGTACGTGTCCACCTTCAGTTGTAAGCTGTCGAATGGTCTTGGACAGGGAGTCATGATGAGACACATGTCCACCCTCCACTGTACCCTGTAGAATGGTGTTGTGCAGGGCGTCATGGTCACAAAGGTTTCACGGTCTGCACCAGGCCAGCTGACGGCATGAGATGAACTGCACGGAGAGAAATGTCAACAGCAGTGACTTGCCGGCTCCCTGACACAGTCGTTCATCTTAGAGCGGAGACCCCCTTTCACCCATTGAAACTCCAACATCTGGTCGATGTGAACGGATATGAAATTAACTGAGAAGACTCTCTCTCTCTCTCTCTCTCTCTCTCTCTCTCTCTCTCTCTCTCTCTCTCTCTCTCTCTCTCCGTGCCATTCCATCATTTGTCGATAGGACAAGGGATGGGATGGGGTGGTGACTTCATTGATGATCGGGGTGACACGCACCTAAGTACAAAGGGATCGATTCCGGCCCCTGTTTTTCCTCCTCTTTCTGCCTGTCACTAGTGGACGTGTA
Source organism: Conus betulinus (assembly GCA_016801955.1). Taxonomy (NCBI): domain Eukaryota; kingdom Metazoa; phylum Mollusca; class Gastropoda; order Neogastropoda; family Conidae; genus Conus; species Conus betulinus. The sequence continues at coordinate 806,985 of JADBJO010000305.1, forward strand.
CTAAGTGGTGGCTTTTGTTTCGGTAATAGAGGACTGGTTGTATTCTAGGTCGACTGTGAAATTATGAACGATGGACGTAGCAGTTGTGGGTGAGTTGATGAGGAAATGGGTGGGTGGGTGTGGAGTGGGAAGCTTAACATGAACGTTTTGATAAAAAAAAAGGTGAATGTTCGGGAAGCTTTGTTTCTTCTTCTTCTTCTTCATAATTCATTCTCTCTCTCTCTCTCTCTCTCTCTCTCTCTCTCTCTCTCTCTCTCTCTCACACAACACACACACACACACACACACACACACACACACACACACACACGACACACACGCACGCACGCTCGCTCGCAGCACGCATGCACGCACGCACGCACGCACGCACACACACTCACACACACACACACACACACACACAACACACACACACGCACACACACACACACACACACACACACACACACACACACACACACACACACACAATAATTTCAGTGTAAGGGTCGCAATCGACTGTTACTTGTATTTTACTTATGCAAGGCGATTAAGGATAAACTGTCCATTACTTTGACGATTTTTGCCCGAATTTTGTTTTGTCACCGTTACTCCTATCTTTTTTTTTTCATTTCTTTTACGCTACAATTAGTATTTCGCACCGAATCACTACATAACACATCTGAACGTTTTTAGGTGTAGCATCAGTTTGAGCCAGGGATTGATATCAAACTGATAACAGACCGAATTATCAACCTCCCACCAATAATTCCACTGGTTTGTAAGGATCTCTATCAGTGCCATCATTCACAGGGTGGAAAACACATGAGCTCTCCCATACCTGACGTCACATTTCAGGCCTTGGCACTCACCCATGACCCTGCCCTTGCGCCAGATGATCGACCCCTTTTGATTTCAATCTGTGTACGTGGAACGAACCTGGCTTGTACCTTGATCAGCAAGAATATCAGCTTTCAGACACACTACAATTCTCACACCAAAGAAAAAAAAAAACAAAAAACATCTAAACGTGCCTGTCTGTTCATATTCGACTTTTTAAGCAAGACCTTGGCGCAATAATTTTTTTTTAGGTGTGAAGCCTGTCGGGCGAATAATTAACCACTTCCGGGCAAGAAAATCGTTCAGTCAGCCGGGATGCCTCTCAGGTCCCCACGTTGTGCCAGCTACTTGTCAGCTTTTCAGCCTCCTGTCTGAGCCTGTTCTCTACCACCCTGCGTGTGCTTCAGACGTGACAGTATGATGACATGGGCTGTAAGGTGTGGTCCACAGTGTGATGACATGGGCTGTGAGGTGTGGTCCACAGTGTGATGACATGGGCTGTGAGGTGTGGTCCACAGTGTGATGACGTGGGCTGTGAGGTGTGGTCCACAGTATGATGACGTGGGCTGTGAGGTGTGGTCCACAGTATGATGACGTGGGCTGTGAGGTGTGGTCCACAGTATGATGACGTGGGCTGTGAGGTGTGGTCCACAGTATGATGACGTGGGCTGTGAGGTGTGGTCCACAGTATGATGACATGGGCTGTGAGGTGTGGTCCACAGTGTGATGACATGGGCTGTGAGGCGTGGGTCCACAGTATGATGACGTGGGCTGTGAGGTGTAGTCCCACAGTATGATGACGTCGTCTGTGAGGTGTGGTCCACAGTATGATGACGTGGGCTGTGAGGTGTGGTCCACAGCGTGATGACATGGGCTGTGAGGTGTGGTCCACAGACAGCCAACCCAGGAACAGGAAGCAGACACAGGGCCAGTCTGATCAATAGGAAGTGGTGAATGCCTTCAGTGTGCCCGCTGGAACTCTAACGGCGGAAGGCATCGACACTGATCCTGCCCCCTTCACATCTATGGTAGCACGGAATTGATCAGGCAACCCTCAAGTGACTGGATGTTGAATGTCAGATTTCCACAGTCCTTCCTATCACTAGTTAAAGACAGGACGTAATTCAGTGGGTCACGTAGATAGACAGATATGTAGATGATAAGTAGACAGACAATTCAGATAGAAAGATAGATAGCTAGACAGACAGACAGACAGACAGATAGATAGATAGATAGATAGATAGATAGATAGATAGATGGATGGATGGATGATAAGTAGATAGACATTCACACACACACAGTTCAATAGAAAGACGTAGATAGATAAAAGAGACTGAGACGACAAAGAAGGACGAAACTTAAACACCTTTTTTTTCTAGATCAGCTTCTTTTGGTTTAAATTCTCGTAATCTCCAACACACAAAACAAAGCATGTAATGTATTTAAAGCACGAGAGAACAATGATTATAAAAAAAGTCAAAAAAGCCTTTTTGCAGCGAAGTTCAGTCATTACTGTTATCGTAGTCACCTAAAGCAGTAACGTCTTCTAGTTGGTAGGGAAAACCCCTTTGGATATTTTTTGGTCTGAAATTCCACAAGATCTCAAACAGGTACCGTAGACCAACTCCAGCCCATGATCATCCCCCCCCCCCCCCTCCCCCCCCATAAACGTGTCACTAGTCAGGTTGCTTAGGGGCGGGTTCGATTACACCGACCGGGTTGTTTTGTGTGTGTGTGTGTTTTTATTTTCCTTCAAATTTTCACCGAAGGTATGATGATTACGAAGGGTTCTCTTGCTGTCCACCTCCTTTCCGCCCCTTCACTCCCCCGACAGGTGGACAGCAGATTTGTCTGAGAAAAATTAGAAGGGAGTTTCTGGAATTAGGCGAATGACGTAGCCGCGACACACACACACACACACACACACACACACACACACACACACACACACACACACTGAGGATAATAATAGTTATGATAGCAACACCAATAATAATGTGAAATGGGTTACGAGCAATGCACTTTCAGATTTGGGTCAGAAAGCGTTTCGTGGTGAATGCAATGATCAGTTGAGGCGAATTTCTGTTCGGCACGCGCTTCAAAACAGCAGTTTAGTCTGCTCTGTTTTAGGCACTTTCCAAAACTGAAAATACCAGTCACTTTGCTTTGCCTGCTCTGTTTTAGGCACTTTCCAAAACTGAAAATACCAGTCACTTTGCTTTGCCTGCTCTGTTTTAGGCACTTTCCAAAACTGAAAATACCAGTCACTTTGCTTTGCCTGCTCTGTTTTAGGCACTTTCCAAAACTGAAAATACCAGTCACTTTGCTTTGCCTGCTCTGTTTTAGGCACTTTCCAAAACTGAAAATACCAGTCACTTTGCTTGCCTGCTCTGTTTTAGGCACTTTCCAAAACTGAAAATACCAGTCACTTTGCTTTGCCTGCTCTGTTTTAGGCACTTTTCCAAAACTGAAAATACCAGTCACTTTGCTTTGCCTGCTCTGTTTTAGGCACTTTCCAAAACTGAAAATACCAGTCACTTTGCTTTGCCTGCTCTGTTTTTAGGCACTTTCCAAAACTGAAAATACCAGTCACTTTGCTTTGCCTGCTCTGTTTTAGGCACTTTCCAAAACTGAAAATACCAGTCACTTTTGCTTTGCCTGCTCTGTTTTAGGCACTTCCCAAAACTGAAAATACCAGTCACTTTGCTTTGCCTGCTCTGTTTTAGGCACTTTCCAAAACTGAAAATACCAGTCACTTTGCTTTGCCTGCTCTGTTTTAGGCACTTTTCCAAAACTGAAAATACCAGTCACTTTGCTTTGCCTGCTCTGTTTTAGGCACTTTCCAAAACTGAAAATACCAGTCACTTTGCTTTGCCTGCTCTGTTTTAGGCACTTTCCAAAACTGAAAATACCAGTCACTTTGCTTTGCCTGCTCTGTTTTAGGCACTTTCCAAAACTGAAAATACCAGTCACTTTGCTTTGCCTGCTCTGTTTTAGGCACTTTCCAAAACTGAAAATACCAGTCACTTTGCTTTGCCTGCTCTGTTTTAGGCACTTTCCAAACTGAAAATACCAGTCACTTTGCTTTGCCTGCTCTGTTTTAGGCACTTTCCAAAACTGAAAATACCAGTCACTTTGCTTTGCCTGCTCTGTTTTAGGCACTTTCCAAAACTGAAAATACCAGTCACTTTGGTTTGCCTGCTCTGTTTTAGGCACTTTCCAAAACTGAAAATACCAGTCACTTTGCTTTGCCTGCTCTGTTTTAGGCACTTTCCAAAACTGAAAATACCAGTCACTTTGCTTTGCCTGCTCTGTTTTAGGCACTTTCCAAAACTGAAAATACCGTTCACTTTGCTTTGCCTGCTCTGTTTTAGGCACTTTCCAAAACTGAAAATACCAGTCACTTTGCTTTGCCTGCTCTGTTTTAGGCACTTTCCAAAACTGAAAATACCGTTCACTTTGGTTTGCCTGCTCTGTTTTAGGCACTTTCCAAAACTGAAAATACCCGTTCACTTTGCTTTGCCTGCTCTGTTTTAGGCACTTTCCAAAACTGAAAATACCAGTCACTGTGGGCACCAGTCAGAGGACGCTGTTGTTAACGGTGTGTTGAAACTAGAAATAATGGCGGTGTATGGTTCCAGCGCATTCCCTGCCCTGTGTCTCGTCTGTGTCGACAACAGTTCTCTCGTTTGTATGGAAGATCATGTGGATTTTAAACCGAAATAACATGGATCAGAGATGAGGTAACTGAAACTTTGTGTTGTCTGTTTCCACTTTTGTGTATGATCATCAGCGTCGGTTGTAAGCGGTTCCACAAATTGTCTGAATTCTCTGGCGATCGGTGAAAGAAGGCAGCGATACCACGTGGCAACCACTGTGCTAAATACTTCAGAGAAAAGAGAACTCTTTTTTCTTCATATATTGCCATTCACAACTTGAAAACAATATCAACAGCAAGGCAAAACAAGCAAACAAAAACCCAACCCCACCCCAAACACAAAACATTGTATAAATCCACCTTTATGACCGTTCTTTCTTTTGGGATTTGAAAAGAAAATTACATTGGAATTCCACCAGTAAGACAGGGACATTTTGTGTACGGGAGAACGCATTGTTACGTCGCCAGCTCGGACCTTGGCAGATGATTATCCCACCCACCCGCCCGCGCCCAATCCCATTCCCATTCCTTCCCTTTATCCCTCTCTCTCCCTCCTGACCTCCCGCTCTCACACACTAAGTAACGCTGCACTGCATGGGAAAACACACACACACACACACACACACACACACACACACACACACACACACACACACACACACGCACGCACAAGCACACACACACACACACACACACACAACACACACACACACACACACACACACCACACTCACGAAAATCAACCAGTGTAATATAGATCTCAGGTTGACCGGTGTGTACAAAAAAAAAAAAAAAAACAAAACAAAAAGCCCACTGTCCAGGCAATGGACCAGACAGCAACGAAGAGGAGGGCAGTGGCACAGTTGAATACATGGGTTGGGGACGGGTCAAGGGTGGAGGTAAGGGAGGGGGGGAGTGAGGTGTGGGAGGGGAGGGGAGGGAGGAGATGAAGAGTGGGCGCCAAAAAAGGACACATGTTTGCCCGGATAGGGAGGGGAGTTGGGAGGGGGGGGGGGGGGGGGGTGGCGGGGAGGGGGAGACTGGAGACAGCGCGCGGCCTTGG
>JADBJO010000306.1:0-2500 GCA_016801955.1 Conus betulinus
ACCCATGAGGTAATGGCAATATTTCGGTTTATTTCAACCTTTCTCAAGCCATGCTGGCCAGCTGACAAACATAACACTTAGATTACTGTTGTTGTGTTACTGAAAAAGTTCACTAGAAAAGAGTTCACTTAGAACGAAGTTCACTGAAAAAAAAAAATCGTACGAAGAAGACTTGAAGTAAGCCAACACAACAAAACAATAGGACAACACGCTGATTCATCATTGATGTGCTGACAGTTATCTCTAGTATGGCTCTCCATGGTTTGCCTAACTACAAACATCATTATTTGTTTACACACTCAAGACAACTATGTTCAGGATTCCGTTGATGTCTGGTTTATTTACAGCGAATGATAGCATTATGATGATGTTAGGCCAGATACAAAGTCAAGAAACACAAAGACTAGTCTTTTTCACACACACACACACACACACACACACACACACACACACACACACACACACATACACGCGCGCGCGCACTCACTCACACACACACACACACACACACACACACACACACACACACACACACACACACACACGAACGTGTGCGTGTACGTTCGCTCGCTCTTACCCACACATATATACACATGTGTGCATGTGCACGTCCACACCGGCACACGCTCGCACACATAGGCATACACATAAGCGCACGAATGCACACACACACACACGCACACGCCCACATACAAAGACACACATACACACATATGTACACATGATTATAGTCTATATACAGAGACGTGTGCTCACACAAACCCACACATTACATATGCACACGCACACACACGCGCACATACAGGCACACACAACACACACACACACGTGCACACACACACACACACACACACACACACACACACACACACACACACACGCACACACACTCACACGCCTGCGCGAACACACACACACACACACACACACACACACACACACACACACACACACACACACACACATATGCGCCCACGCACACACATGGGCCCATGTCCACACATCAAACACACACGTGTACATCCACTAGACACACACACACACACACACACACACACACACACAAAATGGTAGATAGGCACTCAAGGTCTGACCAGCGCGTTGGGTTAATGCGTAGGTCAGGCATCCGCTGAGTCGTAGCCACGAGCCCTGTTCTTCAATTTCTCATCTTAGTTGTTAATTCATTTATCCATCAGCTTCAGATCATGCATAATGTGGTCTCAAAACTCAGCGGATGTGGTGTAGCGTATTTGCACTAGTCTGCCGCTGTCACGCCTCCTTGGTGAAACTAAAACTGAAACTGAAACTAGCCTTTTTCACAAAATTCCTCGGTTTGATCAAATCTCCACAAACAAGAACTGTGTGTACGTAAAACAAAATCAGTGCATGTCGTCATGTCGGTGTGTATACGCGGGTAAGCTGTGTTTGAACCTCGAACTCCATTGGACGCTGAGGCACGTGATTGGTGAGAGAAGCTTTTAATTTGTAGGACGGGTGTGTTCCGGATATGTAGGCCAGTCCAGGAACTGCCAGACGGGAGGAAAGGGCGTTTGGCTTGGGCCGAGTCGTTAGCATGTTTTTCAACCGTTGAGGGGGGGGGGGGGGGGGGGCTGTAAAAGGAAAACCTAGTTTTCCTCGAGGCATGCGAGCGGCCGATTTTGATGTAGCGCAGATAAAAATCTGTTAGGTATAGCTTGGTTAAAAATATTGATTTCCTGTGGGGTAAGTTGCCAGTTGGGGAATAATAAATACATAAAGGGAAATGACAAATTGTTGATAAGTAGTTCTAAAAAAATTGATGTGTTGAATAAAAAAATAACGACCTCGTGTAATGAGAAGTATTTTGTGAAAACGCGCAACTGCTTTGAAAGAAATCTTTTTTTTTAAAATAATATTTTTGTAAAGATTTCATTTTGAATCCCCAACTGTAGGTAGGATGTGTTTTGAGTCTCGTGAATATCTTTTTCTTTTATTTGATATGTAGAATTTCTTAAAAGTTTACATATATACTCTAGCCAACGTTAGGGCTTTGGGGTTTCTTTTCAGAAAACCTCAGCGTCCAACCCTGGGACTCAAGTTTCTTCCTCCTGGAAACTTAATCCCTGCCGTGGGAATTTTTAAAGAAATAAATATGTAAGCGTCAACTGTTTAGTAATTGGAAAAAAGAAGAAACTTGAAATGTATCATCAGTGTGCTGGCTTTTTTTTTGAAGAAGGAAATTAAGCTGCATCTATGGTATCATGCAGCTTTTGTGAATTTTGTGAAAATGTGAAATATTTTGTTTTGTTGACAAACTGGTAAAGGGAGCTAAAAAAGTGAATGCTGTTTCCCCAGTCTCTCCTCTGGACGAATGGAGTAGATGCTCGCGTATGGAGTAAACACATGCCGTACATGTGATTGAATGTGGCAAGTGCAGTGGGTGACACACGTCTAAATAGAATCGTTTTCACCACGCTAAAGAAAGCGAGTTACTGACTGCCCAGAGTCTTTCTGAATGTAA
>JADBJO010000306.1:7500-42500 GCA_016801955.1 Conus betulinus
ACAACAACACAGGGGAAAAACATTTATTCGTGTAACCATTGCGCAATGCACTAAAAGCGCAACTGAAATAGGTCATACAGTAAAAACCGTAATGTACCACAAGTCACTTTGAGCGTTTTCCCCTAAAAAAAAAAAAAAAATTGAATCACTGCATTCTCTGCATAAATCTTAAAAAAAAAAAAAAAATTTCAATACGGTATCCGCCGAACGTGAACAAACGAATCACAAGAGAAAACACGACGCGTTTCGACCTGTTATGTCTTCCTCAATCTAGATAAACAACACTCGGGATAAGGAAACTGACGAACGAGCAATCATTTATCTCATCAAATTCGGCGCAAGGTGGAAGAGGGTCTAAGAGGTCGAAACGCGTTGTTTTGCCTTGTGATTCGTTTGTTCATGTTTGGCTGACTAAAGATTTGTTTCGGTTTCCGCCTGCAGTCGCTTCACTTGGCAAGTAACTTCTTCTGCATGTGTGTATCGTCGTATGCATTTTGTTAAAGTCATCAAATAAATATTTCATGACAAAAAAAAAAAAAAAAAAAAAAAAAAAAAAAAAAGAAAAAAAAAAAAAAATCTGGTTGGCTTTCAGACCAAACTTCTTGGAAGTTTGCACTATTTAGATTTAAACACTTTGCTCCTTGTCAGATAGGAACGAAATATTAGGAATGTGTAAATGATTTTTTTTTTTTTCAGTCGAAGATTGGTTTCCTCAGCAACAACAAATGGTCTACGTCGCCGACGTCATTCCCATAGTGCTTTACAGTCCTATCTACTGACGACTTGCTGTTTGTCGCAGCCAGGCTGCTTGTGGTCATTAAAAAAAAAGTGTCTTCATTTCAATAGCATTACACAAACGCCTGTCGTAATGGATCATTCACTCGTAGCCACACCCAGCTAGTCTCGGGCAGTCCCGGGTCCGGCAGTCCTTCAGGTGTAATCAGTCTCGGGTCGTCATGAGGTAACACGCCAGAGAAGATACTGCACTGCTGCTGAATCATTTCGGTGACGTTCAATGGTACGTGCCTGTTCTGATCTGCGGTAATACAACACCACATACTGAGCCCCCTGCTGACGACAATAGTGTGTTGTCGCGGAGCCAGCGAAAGTGAGCGTTCCAGTACAGAATGGCCTTTGTTCTAACACAGTTAACAGGGAAGACATGGACACGAACTTGTTAACAGGGAAGACATGGACACGAACTTGTTAACAGGGAAGACATGGACACGAACTTGATAACAGGGAAACTTGGACACGAACTTGTTAACAGGGAAGACATGGACGCGAACTTGTTAACAGGAAGACATGGACACGAACTTGATAACAGGGAGACATGGACACGAACTTGTTAACAGGGAAGACATGGACACGAACTTGTTAACAGGGAAGACATGGACGCGAACTTGTTAACAGGGAAGACATGGACACGAACTTGTTAACAGGGAAGACATGGACGCGAACTTGTTAACAGGGAAGATATGGACGCGAACTTGTTAACAGGGAAGATATGGACGCGAACTTGTTAACAGGGAAGACATGGACGCGAACTTGATAACAGGGAAGACATGGACGCGAACTTGATAACAGGGAAGACATGGACGCGAACTTGATAACAGGGAAGACATGGACACGAACTTGTTAACAGGGAAAGACATGGACACGAACTTGTTAACAGGGAAGACATGGACACGAACTTGTTAACAGGGAAGACATGGACACGAACTTGTTAACAGGGAAGACATGGACACGAACTTGTTAACAGGGAAGACATGGACACGAACTTGTTAACAGGGAAGATATGGACACGAACTTGTTAACAGGGAAGAGATGGACACGAACTTGTTAACAGGGAAACATGGACACGAACTTGTTAACAGGGAAGATATGGACACGAACTTGTTAACAGGGAAGACATGGACACGAACTTGTTAACAGGGAAGACATGGACACGAACTTGTTAACAGGGAAGACATGGACACGAACTGACGATGAGGATGGCTGTGGAAAGGAAATGGAAACAGACCTAAATGACCACAGAATGTTACTGTTCTTCCTCGTCTCTGTCTTCAACTGGATTGGACTGAGTCTGGTTTTGTCTCAGCTGGGCCCCCCTCCCCCCTCCTCTCTCTCTCTCTTCCCCTATATCCGCCATTACAAGCCGGATGTGCCTGTTTTGCCGGAGTCTCTCCGGGTATAGAACACAGGCCATTCTGTAACTGGGCAGACTTTGGCCTAGGCCTTTCATACCCCTCTGGCCTTAAAAATAGTCCCTCGAGAGATGGGAGACTACCTTTCTCGGTTCGGAATGGCAGATTTGGGCGCCGGAGGCTGAAATCGTGGCCCTCGCTGTCACGCAGGAAAGTGACGTCATTGTGGTCTCCCAGTTCTGGTCAGGAAGTGCGTTGGTTACGGTGTCCTGCTAACTTCTCTTCGATTAACTTGCCAGACACTTCAACCTGGAGAACCGTTCAGACCGTTCCAACGTGGCGTGGCGTGGTCCTCGTGTATTGTTGTGAACATGCCACGTGTGCTAGCGTGTTTCTTGGACTTCTGTACATGTGCGCCAGTGGTGTGTGTGTGTGTGTGTGTGTGTGTGTGTGTGTGTGTGTGTGTAGTATTAGTGAGTGTATTTAACACGCTTGCTACACAATACTAAGGCAGGGAAAGTCTTTGCTGTGATATATTGGGCCCCATCAAATGCGGTTTTGAGCTACTAATTCTGGAACATTGGATTACCAAGACATAATCGACGGAGCGTAAAATGATCCAGGGGTACAAAGGAGGGAAGGGGGTGGGAGGGGGAAGGTAAAAAATGGCTTGGGCCAGTCAGTCCCCGGGGATTTGGCCAAAGCCATTTTATTTTCGGGTACACTCTTGACGGGCATTTTCAAAAACGAAATCTTAAATGAGGCAAGGAACAGCAAACGGTGAATAACTATTAAGAGTAACTTTTGCTCCCACGGTAGAACAATGGCATGCCCGTTTGTCTGATCGACTGCGGTTTACGGCACCAATTCGCGTAGCTCTAATGCAGACGCAAGGCACATAGAACAAGCAGACATCCACAAAATATTCCAGTTTTGTCCCAGAAGTTACTCTTGTTACTTGTAATTTATCGTATTATTCTCACTGACTCTTTATAAGATTTCCTTTCATGTTTAACAAATTAAGATCATCTGCATGTGACGATTGTCAAGATCAATGTCATTCTTGCATGATGGAAGTTTGTGTTCGTTCATTTCTAAAGTTGACTTTGTTGTGTGTATGTGTCGCGCGCAGGGTATGTGGGCGAGTTTGGAACATCCTTTTTGGGGATGAGTCTTTGGTCTGTGTTTTTCTCTTTGCACTTGTGTATCGTAAGCAGAATCCGTCTGGCGTTATAGGCGTGCAAGTGTCTTACTATGGTAGAAAGCGTGTATTGTGGGTTGATGCACTAAGACTGTACCATTGTGCCTCATGTGCTGGTGTCACACACAGGCAACTTCCTTCTCTCACTTTTTCTTGTGCTTCATTCTTCTTTATCATCACAACTCTTCACTTTTTTCACTTCGTAGTCTTGTTTTGTTAAAAATTTTTCAAACACCCCCTCCACCCTTCTGTGTCCTCTTCCCTCTCCATTTTCCTTTCCAGTAAAGACTCTGAACTGAACACTAGGAAGAAAACTGGTGTGAACACAGGATATCTTTAGAGAACGAGATATAACGGGTTGAGTCATAGACTCTCCTTCAGGTGACTGGAAATACAAAGTGCGCGCAGTGTTGATGGCAAGTAGTGGTGAACTCAGTTCACGCATTGGATAGTCACGGTTCAATGCGCTGACCTTCAGGTTCATGGGGAGGAGTGGGAGGGCAACACACAGAGGTGGGGGATAGGCATGGTAAGTGGATGGTGGATATTGGGGAAGAATCTTAAGTGAAGGGGGGGGGGGGAGAGATGTAGGAAAGTGAGGGGCGTGGAGAAGGGGCGATTGTTGGTTTGAATTAAAGTGCATCTCTCTGACGTCAAGGCCTTGAGGCTCCAATGTGGCTAGTTGGAGATGACATGACTTTCCATAAATTTTTGACAAAGACCATCCCCCCTCGGCCATTGTGCCACTACTGTGTTATGTGAAAATTATGGTGCCTGCAGTTGAAATGACATGCAACAGTTGTGTCTTTCTTAATATCGACATTATCTCTGTATCCCTTGAAACACACACTCGAACTCAGCCATGAGGTGTCTGACACATCTCTTCCCTCCTGGATATCAACATCAGTGTTCAACAAGACTCACAGTCCTTTCCTAATTCAGCCCATCACAAACACACAGATTCCCATTCCTGCGTGCTGTACCCTTACAACCATGACTCTGTCACCAAAAAAGCAATAATCTATCCCAATTCTTGCAGCCCTGTCGACTCTGCAGCGATGGAAATGATTCTGCTAGAGAAACAGCAATTATGAGCACCTTCTTTAATGCTGAAGGGTATGGAGCACCTCTGATATAACAAGTTCTTGAGCGGACACAGTCCATCGCCTAGCTCTGAATTCTAAAGATGTTAAGTGTCAGTGGTGAAGAGGACCAGGCTGTGTTACCCTGATCTATCATTCATTCAACCTTCATTCCAAGAAATTTTATCCTGTGGAATGACCCTGAACCAAGAGAGACGTTCAGAAACTGCGATGAAATGATTTGACATTTGGGAACTACCCCATACGATCTGCCATCCATTCTACACGACCCGTAACCCCAGCAGGTCACTCCGACTGTGACAAACACAGGCGCAAAACCTGCATGTTCGTCACCCCAGCCACAGAAGTTCGTGACCTGTTAGGTCACCAATTTGCTTCAGGTCCCGTTTCATGTGCCAAACTTGAAATGTGGTCTACACCCTGTCCTGCAGTCTCTGTTCAATAACGCATGTAGGTATGGCATGTAGGACCCTGGATGGACGTCTTAAAGAACACGGGAATGTCATTACCAAGAAAGACACACCCGTGAAAAATCATTTCAGCTGTAGATAATATATTTTTTAAGCTATCACTGTAGCAGGTCGTTGGCGTGATGGCCGTGTAGATCGTCTTTACAGACAATTCTTGACAGTCATGTCATCTCCCACCTATGCACCTTGAAGCCTCAAAGTCTAAATTAAAAGACCAAATCAGAGAGTGACACTTTAATTCCATCCAGCACCCCCCTTCTCCACCACATCCACCGTGTCCCTCACTTTTCTACCTTCTTGAATCTCCAGTCACCTGAAGAAGAGTCTGTGACCCGAAAAACGTGTTTCCTTCTCGTAAGTTACTTGTATTTTCACATTGATTTTCTTTTCTTTCTTGTTGTTGTTGTTTTGTTTTAGTTTCCAAGGATCGTCTCATAATTTCTTCATCTGAGCAGTCTAAACTCTAGCTCTTAACAAACAATAGGATTATGTGTGCATATGATTTATATATGGTCATGATGATGTTGACGATGCAACTTATCAAAGCTTATCAGCTACATCTGTCACCTGCCAGCAAAATCTTAAATTTTGAGTCTCGTGTCCATCTACCTATAAGTTGATCAAAGTTCTGATTAACTATTTATTTCAGTCACAGTCACCATGTTTCTCTGCGAGCACTAGAGCTCGTGGACATTTTTTCCCATTCCGTATTTGGGGATGTTGTTTTTTCTCGCTGCCTGCCGGCAGCCATCTAGATTTTATCGAGGACCACATTTTTTTTTGCCCACCTTTATCCTCTAGACACTCTCTCTCTCTCTCTCTCTCTCTCTCTCTCTCTCTCTCTCTCTCTCTCTCTCTCTCTCTCTCTCTCTCTCTCTCTCTCTCTCTCTCTCTCTCTGTATAAGAGTCATAGCATTAACAATCACTTTATGTCGATCTTCTGTCTATATTCAAACTGTGACATTAGATTTGTTCACCTGCTTAACCGGCTGCCATTATTGCAGTGAAGTGGATGGAAAATAATGGATAAGGGCTCCCGATCTGCCCTCCCTATAGCGACGCAGGCAAGGAACTGCCATTCTTGAAGTATTAGAAGAAGAATTAGATATTCTTGAAATATTAGAAGAAGAATTAAAGGATGAAGTCTTATCAACTATTCCCATTAAGACCACACGGGGGAAACGGCTGCCGTATATGTCTTTTTTTTTTTATCAAGTTTAAACACTCAGCACTGCTCCACATGCTTAAGAGGCTCCAAGACGAAACGAGTTATTCAGAAATAGAAACGATAATAGATCCTGGCCATGATGCCTTCGACTAGGGAGAGTGGAGTAAGCCTTGCTAGAATATGATCATTTCTTGAAATAAAGAACATGTATGTAGGAAGGAAAGGGTTTAAACAAGGATATTTTTCCAGTGAGTGTCTTGCATCTCTCTTTTGTCTTGGAAGTGGAGGTCAGGACAGCGGGTAACAGCTGTTTCACTCTGTTAAGAGCATATCAGGCTTGCTGCTGGATCCAGCAGATGAAAGAGACGAGAAACATTTCCGCGTAACCAAAACTCCCGGAAAGCAGATAAATCCTTCCTTCCATGCGAAAACGAATTCCCCTAAAGGAATACATTCGAATATCACAAGTTTATAGGTGGCATGTCTCCATTTCATGCCATGGAAAGACAAAGACAATCAGCTGGGTTTCACTGATGAGTCCAGTGCAGCGGACGAAAGTCAGCTCTGGGCAGGCAAGACAAATGGTGCTGCTCTCAAGACGAACTTAGATGGTCCCAATATGTAGTTTGTGAAGGGGTTTGTACTGACATTTTGACCCCCCTCTTGTTCATTCCCATTTTTTCTCCCATCCCCCCACCCCCTCATCTCTCCATCCCACATTGATTTTTTTTTCAATCTTTGACAGGTCCACGTTTCCGTGACAACGGAATTGTTTGGCCAGCACTTGATTCCCCCGCTGTCCAATTGTTCAGCGCTTTAGTTTTACTCGGATCGATTTTGCCGTCGGCTTGACCATTGAAAACACCAAGGGCAGGACTGATTCTCTGTTCTATAGAGATGCCATAAAATATATAGCGGCAATGGGAGAACACGAGTGCCGACAAACCATTTGTTAATTGTTATAACCGGGTCGGGATCTTCGTTTGGAGAAAAAAAAAATGAACAAGACCAGGATCAAAGGAGGGGGATGGTGGGTGAACGCCTGAGGGTGGGGGTGGGGGGGGGGTGGGGTGATGAGAGGCATTGAATGGGAAGGAGGAAGAGGGCATGAAAGTGTGGCTATATCAAACTTTTCATTTGTGGCATATGAGACTCATTGATTTCTGCAATGTGAACCGGACGATTTTGTATACTGCACAGAGTCAATTTTCTGTCGGGGGGGGGGGGGGGGGGGGGGGGGGGGGGGGGGGGGGGAGGAGAGAGAGTTTTATAATCTTAATTCCCAAGAGTAAAGGACATGTAAGAAGATGTCCTTTTATCACCTAGCCCTCGTCCCCACAGGGATAAATGAAATTAATATACGAACACTATTATATGATTATGTACTATGATTATACATTATGAAAGAATATTATAACAAGATCAGTAATAATTTGATTTGTACTGATGTAAGAGAAAACAAACACCTGTCATAAACTCACACACACACACACACACACACACACACACATACAGTGCACACATAACAGAAAAAAAGGAGAAATGATAACAAAATATATTTTTCGATGTACTAAATAATGCTTCTTTATGAGGGTAACTGATTATTCATGCTGTATGAGATATGAGTTGTTCTCTTTTTTTCAAAGCATAAATAAATGTACATAGCAATATCTCTTGTAATATGCACATTTTCGTTTGCAAGTAATTGTTTTAGTTCAATAGAGTTCACGTTCTGAAATTGTCTGTGCTTCAGTATGTATTTTTCTCTGAAAGGCATATAAGCATTGCATCTTAATAGAAAGTGGGAGTTCGGTCTCAAGTTGGTTACAAAAAGGACATGCTTTGATATTTTGTTTGTATCTATTTACATTCAGGTCGTTTAACCCAAGACGAAATTTGGTGAAACACATTTTAAATTTGTTTAACCGTTAAATAGGTCAGATACGGTTCTGGTTGTAAAAGAGACTTAAATGAACAATAGGTGTTGAAGCGATCACTTGAATTTAATTTGCTAACCCAGTCTTGCTGAAAACAGTCTACCATCCTTTGCCTAAAAATCTTCTTAAACATATTAACATTTCCGACCCCACCCTCTAACCACAGAGAGAGAGCTTGTCAATCATCCGCATGATAGTAAAATGCCATCGCAACAGACGGCCATAACAATCAAAATGTCATGACAGGCATTTAGACCTAAATATTTCTTCAGACACCATCAGCCCATCTTACAGACAACATCAAAGTCAACAAATGAAACGGGGAAACCAAAAACCCGGCCACAAGGCTAATGAGTGGTGTGGGTGGGCACAACTATGTCAATGAACAGAAGGACATTTATGGTGATAGGAGAGGCAATGGGTAGTGTGGTGTGTGTGTGTGTGTGTGTGTGTGTGTGTGTGTGTGTGTGTGTGTGTGTGTGTGTGTGTGTCTAAATGTGCGGGTGGCTGGCTGGCGTGTGTCTAGCCATTGCTTGGAAATACGGCGAAGAGATGGCCGTGATAGTGTAATATGATGACAAATTGTGATGATAAATGTGTGTGTGTGTGTGTGTGTGTGTGTGTGTGTGTGTGTGTGTGTGTGTGTGTGTGTGTGTGGTGAGTGTGTGTGTGTGTTTTCAGAGAGGCGCGCGCTCTAACACACGCGCGCGCGCGCGCACACACACACACACACACACACACACACACACACACACACACACACACACACACACACACACACACACACACACACACACACACACACACACACACACACACACACCACTCCCCCCCCGCTGGATTTTAATTAACTGGAATGGCGGCTTTTCCACACTGCAAAGACCTGGAAAGGGAACCGTAGCCAATCTGAGGTCTGACGGAAGATAAGGTTATGGGCAGAGTCTACATCGATGACTATGGACCCACATGTTCACAGATGGCTGAAATGTCTCCACTATACTGGAAGCGTCCAGAATACACAGACACGCTGAAAGATTTCCAATCCCGTGCCATTTGTCTCCTAGATTGTCGGCCCCTGTCAAAGGCACTGGGGACCACTTGTTTCCAAGTGGGTTCCGTTTCTCTGTGGTGTTGCTGGCAATGAAATTCCAGACAGTCTGTCCCGGAAAGTCATTTAACAGTAAAACAAGTGGGGGTAGTTTTTGCTCCCATGAGGAAACCTAACACAGAGTAACTTTTATTCAAGACTGGCACAGCCTTTTAAACTTGAATAAAGTCAGACAAATACAAGACGAACAATCTAATAGTGGGGGGGGGGGGGGGGGGGGGGGGGGGGAAACAAGCGCAGGCCAACAACTAAATTGTCTTCATAGTAATGACTGGGCAAAAACTTTGAACTTAAGGAGGGGGGGGGGGGGGGGGGGGGGCAGCAGGAGGGTTGAAGATGTAAAAAACTGGGAACATGAAATTAAGAAAATATACTACAGATATGAAAACTCTTCAGATTAGATTGTTCGTCTTTGTATTTGTCTGACTTTATTCAAGTTTAAAAGGCTGTGCCACTCTTGAATAAAAGTTACTCTGTGTTAAGTTTGAAAAACCAAAAGAGAACGCCTGACGCTCTCAGCGCAGCGTAGATATATCTGCTATAACGAGGTCACCTGTCAGCGAAAAAGAGCAACGAGTAGGGCTGCAAGATGCGAGCAGCTGTTTGCTTAATGGTGAGATCTTCCACCGGTGGGTTCTGCAGTCGTGGCATATAGACTGAGATGCTTTCATGAAGGTTTTGTTGTGTCGCCTTTGGTGCTCACACAAGAGCATCTACCAGGGGGCAGTTATGTCCCTTGACGTCTTTATGGACTACCTTGTGCGTGCATCGTGCATCGTGTGTAAATACAACGCAAGCTTCCAAGGGTGGTGCCAGATTGCTCCCGGCTACTTGGTTTGGCTGTTGAAGGCAGTATTTTTCTGGGTCCCATTCGTACCTTCAGATATGTGTTTTTCATCTGCTATGAAAGCGTCAGTAGTTTAGCTACCACGCAAGATTTCCTTACGTTGTTTGTTTGCTTCTTTCTTTTTGTCTTCTTTCTTCTTCTTCTCCTTCTTCTTCTTCCTCCTCCTCCTCTTCTTCTTCTTCTCTTTTCAATTCATCTTGTTTCTTACGGGGGAGGGGGCAGGGTATGATCTGACCTGTTTAGGATCCGATGCATATTTCTTCCTTGAGCGTGACGAGCCCTGAAAAGGGCTGTACGCGGTCATTTGGGCCATGCCAATTTAAAAACAAAAACAAACAAACAAAAAAAACCTGCTCCCCAAGGCCTCTGCTCCACGACGGTGAACCTCCAAGAGAAACTCTCGACTCCCGTGGGGAATTGAAAAAAAAAAAAAAAAACAGCGTACTTCTCCCCAAGGACAACTGGCCATCTGGGCATGGCAAGGATCGCCAAAGAAAGACAAAAAACAGCAGACTGTGCTCCGAGGGGAAGTGGCTTTCTGGGTTTAGCGCAGAGAGAGAGAGAGAGAGAGAGAGAGAGAGAGAGAGAGAGAGAGAGAGAGAGAGAGAGAGAGAGAGAGACAGAGAGAGAGACAGAGGACAGACAGACAGACAGACAGACAGACAGACAGACAGAGAGAGAGAGAGAGAGAGAGAGAGAGAGAGAGAGAGAGAGAGAGAGAGAGAAGACTTCGCACCTTATGGGACTGATCAGTAAGACATGGCCCAGGATAGCCAAAAACAAACAAACGAACGATTTAACAAACAAAAACATAACAAAACCAAAACCAAAACCAAAACCAGAGCCTTCCCCCAGGAGAAGTGGACGTTTGGGCAAGACAAAAAAAATAAAAAGCCAAAGATTGACAGTTTCGTTTGTACACATACCCTGCTTTGTCTTCATTTCAGTCTGTCTCTTCAATAACTGAACGACAACGGGGGAACCATTTCTTTGTGTAACTGTATGGTCTTTAAAAAAATAATAGCCATGTCAAGGCTGCCTTCGTTGGCTGTCTTTCCAAACATTGACTGTTCTTGTATTTCCGAACGTTGTTTATTGATTATATTTCCAAACATTGATTGTCGACTGTACTTTCAAGCACTCATTGTTGATTATATGTCTAAACATTGGTCAACGCAAAACTGATTTTATGGATTGTAAACTCTTCAGTCAACAGATTAAAGTGCGTACGCTTTGAGGGAAAATATTCATCAGCACGAACCACATTTACTGGGTGCACCTCAAGGCACCGTTTCTCTCCTGTACGCTTTACTTTTATACAAATGATTGTACTGGTTCTTCTGTCACTCCTGTCATAAAGTACTCAGATGACTCTGCTTTAGAAGAGACCTGTCAAATTCAAATACCATTTATTTTCAGAGAGGTGGAATTTGTACATTTTTGTACATGGTGCAAAAAAGAACTGTCTAGATTTGAATGTTGGTGAGACGAAGGAGATGGTAACTGATTTTCGAAGAACTCCTGTCCCTCACTTGTATATCGAAAACACCAAAGAGGAACGTGTAAGTAAATATAATTATCTGGGTACTACTTTAGATGATAAGCTGAATTTTAATGTAAATACTCAATTTATCTTGAAAAAAATGCCAGTCTAGAATAAACGGTCTTCAGAAATTTCGGTCTCCTGTCATTAAAATGACATCTTGAATATGTTTTATGGTTGTATTTGTAGAATCAGTGCTGTCCTTTGGCTTTTATGCTGGTTTAGAAATCTTAGCGTGAAAAAAAACAAAATATTTTAAACAGACTGGTGAATACATGTGGAAAGATTATCAGCAAAAAACAAGAACAGTTAGATAAATTGTATAAATGTCGTGTCACACAAAAACCTGTGAACGTTGCTGCCGACAGTTTTCATGTTCTAAAAAAAAAAAAAAGATGTTCTACCATCTGGACGAAGATTCCAAATTCCAAAATTCAAAACAAATAGACCTAAAACAGTTTCGTTCCCAGTTCAATCAAACTCCTGAATCGAAACTGAACTTCCAGTAAGATCCGGTTCAAAAAAAGCTTATATATATATATATATATATATATATGTGTGTGTGTGTGTGTATATCATTCTGTGTGTCTGGTGGGTGGGTGGGTGTGATTTGTGATTTGTGAATTGTTAAATATAGATCCATTGTCATGTTTTTTATGGCCACTCTTAATTTCTGTTTGGAGATAATAAAGTGTTCTTGACTTGACTTGACTTGAGTTGACTTGACATTGATTACAGACTGCATTTTCAAACTTTGTTGATTGTATTTCCAAACACTGTTTGTTGATTGTTCTTCCAAATATCAAAGATATGACCCAACAAGCTGTTCTGCAGAAATCGTCTGTGTGTTCAATAGATACTTTTAAGCTTTTGAAAAAAAAAATAGTTAGACATGATTTCAATCTAATAGGCTCTGCAGTTTTGAAATGTGAAAGAACAATATGACTAACTGGGTGTCTTAGTTCTCTTACATCAGTAGAATATAACAGATCGTAAGAAGGCCATTGGACAGGTAACTTTTACGTTTCAAAATGGAGTGAGTGATTGAGGGTGGAAAATGAAGCAAAATTTAGAAAGAAAGGGGTTTGTTACCGCCAAGGACATAGACAAACAAAGCACAGGACAAGTCTTTGTCCTGTGCTTTGTTTGTCTATGTCCGTGGCGATAACTATACCCCTCTCTTTCTAAAACAAAGATAACTTTTAAACGATTTTCCCCAAGGCGTGAAAAAGGGGTCACAGTATCCTAAACTTTCCAATATACAAAACAAACTTTAAATTACTTTGGGTGCTGTAGACACCTTTTCTGAACTAGTCAGGAAACGAATATATAACACATCAAATACTCCACGCTGAAATCCATTCCTCATGTTGATGAGGAATCAAAGCATATGTACTGATTTGTCTCTATACACGTATGATAAGAAGCGATCAAAAAAAATTGGGTGCGAGCAGAAGCGGGTGACAGATTACACCAGACTGATGCTTAAACCCTTTGCACAATTCACAGCAGAATAATCGGGGGGTGTCTTCGAGCTGCTGTGAGTCATAAAATCAAAAGTAAAACCTACAGCAACGGCTGACACTAATCCTCCCGGGATTCAATACCTCTACCACATGAGGCCCGATTTACGATGGAAAGCCGAGGTCAGAAGAGCACGTGAGTAGTTAACGTACAGAGAGAGAAAGAGGGGAGAGGGGGGAGGGAAGGTAAGGCGAATAATCGATAGAGGTGGGCAAGAAGGCGCACAAAGCAGCGGGCATTGCCGGCCTTTCTCATTTCCGCTTTGTGGCCCGGCGGCCATGTTTCCGAGCCAGCAATGTGCACGTGCAGTGGAAAAACGTCGATAGGAAGGAACCGGGCAGGAGGGCTGACTTCACGCCCGGGGTGGAAATTGTTGGGGGGGGGGGGGGGAGGAGGACACTGAGTGGAGAGAGAGGGGTGGGGGGGTGGGGTGGTGGTGATAGGTAGAGTTCAATGTGTGTATGTGTGTGCGAGTGTGTACGTACTTGTTGATCAGATGTGTGTTCGTGTGATCAAAAACATGATGTCGAGTAATTCAAGAGACTATAATTGATTCCCCAAGTATTTTGATGTAGAAACAAAACAGAATACAGTGTCTCTTGCACCCTGACGATCCAGCTTTCCTCTCAGCCTGAAAGCTGGGATTTCAGCATACATTCAAACATTTACACGATGCTGCTTAGACTTGCAGACAAAAAGTAAAGAATGAAAGTCAATTGTCCTCAGCTGCTGTGGAAACATTTCAAAACGGCGGATCAGTACAAATATCTTGGGATCATGTGCCATAAAATGGAATTCCTTTTACAGAAACATATGAACACTTAGCAGGACAAGGCCATAAAGATGCAAATACTCTGAGAGAACAATTCGCCATCAAAAAGTTAGTACGATGACAGTTTCAACTCTATTTGACTCTTTAATCTATCTTTTCCCAAAACAGATAGGGCGGAGGGTGTGGTGTTTGACTCTTTAATCTCTCCTATCCCTAAAGATAGAGCGGAGGTGTGGTGCTTGACTCTTTAATCTCTTCTATCCCTCAAGAGAGGGCAGAGGTGTGGCTCTCATCCTATCACCAATGCCAAGAAAAAAAAACGAAAGAACGAAAACACCACACCCAAGCTCAAGTATCACGCCCCAGTTGCCATGGAATACCAAACAGAGAACCTGGTTGAAGCAACGCATCGACACAGATTGCAGACAAGTATCAACGGTACTGCGAACAAGCGCCATTAAGCTCCAAATTGACAGGAGTCGTCATACAAACACTGACAGAGAAGACAGGCTTGGCACGACATGCCACACGTTGTGGAAGACGAGCTACATTTTCTCGAGGATTTTCAACTGTTTGATCAACAACACAATAAGACGATGATGAGAATTGCAAAAACAAATTTCTGCAGACAATGAAAAAGAAATAGAAATCATTTTGATAAACTGTCACCAGCCTGCTTGCCCGATAAAATTTGTGTGTGTGTGTGTGTGTTTCTCTGTCCGGGAACATAGGTAAGATACCACCAATACAGGATAGGTTATTTTAGACATCGTTGTTATGTTGCTAATTGTCACGACGTTAGAATCAGTTTGATCGAATGCTTTGATCTGATGATATCTACCCCACAAAACCTTTGTTTTTTTTTTTTTTTAATATGACAATGAAATTGTTCTTGTTGTCGATCAGTTTGATCGACACAGTTTAACCTTTAACCTCTCTATCAGTTTAACCTCTCTATCACTTTAACCTTATGATATGTATCTCTACCACCCCTCCCCAAACCACTCTTTTTTATATAACAAAATTGTTCTTGGTCTCTCTCTCTCTCTCTCTCTCTCTCTCTCTCTCTCTCTCTCTCTCTCTCTCACACACACACACACACACACACACACACACACACACACACACGAGCGCACACCCTCGCGTGCACCAGCACGCACACACGCACGCACGCACGCACGCACGCACGCACGCACACACACACACACACACACACACACACACACACACACACACACACACACACACACACACCACCACCACCACCACCACCACCACCGCCACCACCATGTTTCTGCATGCTTGTGAATATATGTAAAAAACTCATTCAGTTTTGAGATAGGGAATGTATTCTACTGCATCACTACCAATATTACAAAAAAGTTTTTAGCATATCCAGCCACATATACACACAATGAACAGAATGAATGTGTGTGTGTGTGTGTGCGCGCGCGCGCGCGCGCGCGCGCGCGCGCGCGCGTGTGTGTGCGTGTGCGTGTGTGTGTGTGTGTGCGAGCGCGCATGCAATGCGTGCTGCTGAGTATTTTTTTGTTCATCACTAATAACCGAACAGAGTCACTGATATCTTGCCGTGTACAGAGCAAAGAGGATAAAGGCAAATAGGGATCAACACTTTGGGTATACACGATACCGTGGTTACGAAATCGACAATACACCGTGGGCACCAAGTGTTTTAGGGTTTGACGTATACGCTGAGAAAGTTGGTGCCCAGTTTTTATTTGAATGGTGGGGTAACATTGCACGTTCATTTTCGTTGTCCTGAGTGTTTTTTGCATCTTGCCTGAAGAAGACCTCAGAGGTCGAAACGCGTCGTGTCTTGTGATTCGTTTGTCTACCTTTTTTTTTGGCGGTGCATCATCACTAACATTTCAAATTTGTTTATATTTCCGCTGTAGTCGCTTCATTTTGCAACTAGATCATTATAACCATCCTCTTTTCTAATCATTTAGAGCACTTACCTAGCGCCTAATCTTGATTAAATCCCAGCCTTTAGAAGCTTTACAATCCTCGCTGTCGTTCACACAACAAGATGCTTGCTGGGTAAAGCCCACTGAACAGCTGCCCGCTGGCGTTAATCATTCGTTTCCCGTGTCAGTCAGTCACACAGTTTCCTACTCATTCCATCGGCTTTCTTTTTCACGAGGGATCTAGGCTCTGTGAATACGTGTCATCCATACTAACGGCCAAACTGTCTTCTCTTTCCCAAAGTTCGTGATGGATTTTGCGGAAGAGAAGGGCATGGGCTTTGGTTTGAGTCATAAGTTATGTGGGTTCTGTTGTTGACCAAGAATTATCTTATTTTGGATTACATCATTTTTGTTCAGCCACGGTCATACCATACAGAAACACCATGGGATATTGATGGACTGCTTTTAAAAAAAAAAATAGAATCCATACCTCTTTTTATGACGTTGAGTGCTTGGGAATTTTTTTTAAATTTTCCTATTCTTGTTGAAATATTTCATGAGATATACTTTGAACAAGTCAACAGGTACTATGATAGACAGACAGAAACACACACACACACACACACACACACACACACACACACACACACACACACACACACACACAGACACACACAAACACACACACAACACACGCGCGCGCGCGCGCACACGCACACACGCACACACACACACACACACACACACACACACACACACACACACACACACACACACATAGACGAGGCAGGAGAGATAGTCCAACAGAAAACAAAAAGATCTCTCCTATATCATACCATGAGGTTAAGTCATCCTATGCCATGCTACCTTCAGCTTTGTTGTGTTATACTCTGCCATACAAAACGTCACTCACCCCAGCCTGCACAAAGGGGTCGGCTTTCCGGCCCAGCAGAATGCGGATGGTGTCCTCCCTGGAATAGCAGGCCGCGCAAAGTGCAGAGCCGTTCTTCCGTCCTGCCCAGTACAGAAATGACCAATCAACAGTCAGCACGTGCAACGAACACATTGTCCAGTCAAAACAAAACAAAACAACATTATGGACTGTGGTGTGTCTCTATTTGACGCCAGGAGCACAGACACAATCAGCCATGTCTCCCTGATGAGTCCGATCCAGCGGACGAAAGGCATAGGAGAAGGCAATACAAATAGATCTGCCTTCGAGAGGGGTTCGATGGTTCCCTCATGCAGCTAGTGAAGAGTGTCCATATTTATAATATATTTTCTTAATTTTGTGTTCCCATTTTCTTCATCTTCAACCCCCCCCCCCCCCCCCCCCCCCCAACCACTCCCAAGTTCAAATCTTTGCCAAGTCATTACTGTGATGACTGAGGGGCTGTTGGCCTGCGCTTGTTTTTCCCCCAGTATTAAATTGTTTGTCTTTGTATTTGTCTGACTTTCTTCAAGTTTAAAAGGCTGTGCCAGTCTTGAATAAAAGTTACTCTGTGTCAGGCTTTCTTATGGGAGCAAGAGTTACCCTACTTGTTTTTGTTTAAACCAAACAAAACAAGAAAGAAAAAGCGAAGAATGCAGCCGAGTCATACAACCTCAGAATCGAGCGCTAGAGGATCGTCATCGTTATCGTGAGGTCCATTTCATGGAAACATGTTTCGGATTCTGTAGCCCTTCGTGATATGGTCCCATTGTGACTTAAGCTGGCATTCATGTTGTATTGTTGGCGGACTTGGCGCTTGATCGCTTTCATTGAGCAGATGCTGAATATGCAGATGGAAAGATGAAGGTGTGTTGTGAACACCCCACCCCTCCTTGTTTGCTTTGCATTCTATTTTAGAAGTCATTGACCTGTGCTGTCACAATCGTCATCATCGTTATCATCATCATCATCATCATGATCATCATTATCATTATCGTTATTATCATCATTATCATCAGCATTACTATTTTTGTTATTATTAGCATTATCACTATTATCATTCTTACTATATTTCATTACTATTATTATTAACATTATTATTATTATTATTATTATCATTGTCATTATTAGTACTACTGTCATTATTTTTTGTTGTTGTTGTTATTATTGTTGTTGTTGTTGTTGTTGTTATCTTCATCACATTCATCGTCATTACTACCGCTACTACGACTACGACTACTACTACTACTACTATCAGTACTACTATCGTAACTCATCATCATAACTCTTCTGCTGCTTTTCAGATAAAATCATAGTACCACTAGCACAATAATAATAATAATAGTTATGATGATAGTAATAACAACAACAGCAACAACAAGGAGAAGAAGAAGAAGAAGAAGAAGAAGAAGAAGAAGAAGAAGAAGAAGAATTACTATAATCATTATCATTGTCATTTTAAAAAATTATTGTTCTTATCATTATTACTATTATTATTGCTGTTGTCATGATTATCACAATCATTAAGAAAAAAAAATTGTATTATTTCCATTCCAACTTCATTCATCTTTTTGTCAGTTCCATTCTATAAATTCACTTTCCTACCCAGGCCACATGTTCACCCACAACGAAGAGATAAAGGACTATTTCTTCGTAATTTCTTGCTGTTGTTTGAAACGTTGTTTGTCCAGCCTAAAGAAGACCCAACAGGTTGAAACGCGTTGTGTCTGTTCTGTAGTTCGTTGGTTCTTTCATTCGGCAGCTTTGTTATTATATTTTTGTGTTCAGGTGGAATATGAAGGTTGGCGGGAATACACAGTTAGGGTCGGTCAGGTGACCGGAAAACTTTTTCTGAGAGATGCGATGGGGGGGGGGGGGGCGTGGGGGGGGGGGGGGGATGGGGGTCCTGTTGGCGTCCTGTAATGTCCTTTCTGTTCACTAGTGAATTGTCAGGCTAAAAGTAAGCCACTGACTGAAAATAGAATTAATCCCGTCTTGCCAGTTTAGAATATCCCCTCATTTCCCTGACTGCGATGAATTAGGTGAGAGACGTGGGTGTTGATACACTCTGGGATGGAGAAAGGAAGGGTGGGGTGGGGAAGACACGGATGTCGCGGCGGCTGCACACAAATATTATGGCGCCAAAGCCTTGCTTAATTAAGGGCTCGAGTAGTTATAGACGCCCCCGGAAATCTCTGTCTGTCTGTCTGCCTATCTGTCTGTCTGTCTGTCGGGATTTTCTCTCTGTGTGTTTGTGTATCTGTTTTTTTGCCTGTTTATCTCCTGTCTGTCCGTCTATCAGTCTGTGTCTATTTTTTCTGCATGTCTGTGTGTGTGTGTGTGTGTGTGTGTGTGTGTGTGTGTGTGTGTGTGTGTGTGTGTGTGTGTGTGTGCGTGCGTGCGCACGTGTGTGTGTGTGTGTACCTGTCTCTCTGTCTGTCTGTCTCTCTCTCGCTGTGTATTTGTCTGTCTGTCTATCTGCCTGTCTGTCTGTCTGTCTGACTGTCTGTCTGTCACTGTCTGTCGCCATGTCTCTTTAATACAACCTAAAGAAAGCAACTGAATACAGTATGATGCATCTCTCTCTCTCTCTCTCTCTCTCTCTCTCTCTCTCTCTCTCTCTCTCTCTCTGTCTCTCTCTCTCTCTCTGTCTCTCTCTCTGTCTGTCTCTGTCTCTCTGTCTCTGTCTGTCTGTCTCTCTCTGTCTCTTGTCTCTCTGTCTCTGTCTCTGCCTGCCTCTGTCTCTGTCGTCTCTCTCTCTGTCTGTCTCTGCCTGCCTGCCTGTCTGTCTGTCTGTCTGTCTGTCGTCTGTCTGTCTCTCTCTCTCTCTCTCTCTCTCTCTCTCTCTCTCTCTCTCTCTTCGTCCCCCTCTTTCCCAATCCCTTCCCTTCCCCACTTACGCCGTCATGTCTGTGTGCAACAATGCTTCCCGTTCACATCCCCCCTCTCCCCCCCCCCCCTTCCCCCCGAGTATTTCCCAGAGCCCCTGGGGCAATGCCACGAAGCGAACTGTGGCCTAACATGTCATCCCTTCCCAGTGCCGTTTGCCCACGTTTGCCCAGTTTTACCTTACACCCAGTCTTTACACTGTAGTGGCATTGGCTTTTGTTCTATATTTCAAAAACTCGCCACAGTCCTGTTCGCTTTTCTCGTTGTTCATGCAATCGATGGTTCGATACCTGTGTGTGTGTGTGCGTGTGTGTGTGTGTGTGTGTGGTGAAAGTGTATTGTGTGGTGTGTGTGTGTGTGTGTGTGTGTGTGTGTGTGTCCATTGGTCCCGGCCGTGGTGAAAGAGTGTGTGAAATTTTCAGGTTGATGACAATAGCCATAGACAAAAATCTACTACGTAGATATGAAAATCTGTGTGTGTGGTGTGTGTATTAATGTACAGCCACACGGTAGTGTGTGTGTGCTGGTCCCAACGGCCGCCATGTGTCCCGGTTCTGTCGTGTCTTACATGTGTGTGTGTGTGTGTGTCGCAGTGTGGACAAAGTGAGTCTTACTACGTAGATATGAAGTGTGTGTGTGTGTGTGTGTGTGTGTGTGTGTGTGTGTGTGGGTGTGGGTGTGTGAGTGAGTGAGTGAGTGTGTGTGTGTGTGTGTGTGTGTGTGGTGTGTGTGTGTGTGTGTGTGTGTGTGTGTGTGTGTGTGTGTGTGTTGCTGCTTACAAACATTTCAGATGAAAATGCACGAACTGATCCAGTAATGAAAAGATGTCATCAAGTGTTATTAATTGTGCTTACAAAGACTGGGGGGGGTAACAACAACAATGACGAAATCTAGTGAAATAATAGATATGATATGCACTGGTGTACAGTGGAGTGCAAGAAATACCGTGCTGTTTGTTTTTAAGGCAAAACGTAAAGTTAACTTACACATCTGCAATGAATCGTAAATATATGAAAGAAATCAGCAAAAATTATGAAAGGCTACTGCATCCATTACAACTTATTAAACGGGGAAAAAAAATTGATATGCAGATTTAAATACACCTGAAATTTTAAAAAGTCGCAAAAATATTTGAAGAAAGTGCAGAGCTGGCGGTATGAAAATTGTTCGAACCTATTCATGATTTATTTCAGCATGTATAAAAGTTAGATTTCAAAATGATGATAGTCATAAAATAATGGATTTGACCAGTATAAACCAAAGATCTCGATACCGGTGAATGATTCTGTAACAGAACTTCAAAAACTGCTTACAATTTGAAAACAGAAAAATGCTTGCTGGAAATGATCAGATACGCAACGAATTCATCAAAGCAAGTCTACGTGTACCGAATGAAGTGTTTTGTAAATTATTTAAGTTTTGGACTCAATGTTAGGGTCAACAGAGTGGTCATTGTGTGTCGAATCTTACCTATATACAAAAGTACAGACAGTAATTGTGAATGTGATAACTTTAGAATAATTTTATCATTGATTTGCATCGGAAAACTTTTTTACACATCCATTACAAATAAAAGTCTAGTCACATATCTTGATGTAAACTCAGCGCTGAAGGAGAACCAGAGTAGATTCCGACACTCATATTCGACATACAATTAAGTATGAGTTTTAAAGTCTTTGACAGACTTATCTTAGACGAAAAAAAAAAAACCCACAGTTTTTTTTTTTTATTTCTTAACTACAGGAAAGCTTTTGATTCAGTCTGGCTACAGGCTATGTGACGTACAGTTTTGGAAAACCGGGTAAATGGTAAAATACATAACGTTCTTATGACTATGCACGACAATATAGAATCGTGTGTGTTCGTTAACGGTCATCAATTAAAATACCTTGAAATCTGTCGAGGTGTATGACAAGGAGAGGATTTGTCTCTCTTTCTGTTTTCATTGTTTAGTAATGATTTAGAGCAGTGACTGGTTGATAAACACTGTTCTTGCTCAGGATTGGAACTAAATATGGATGCTATGATTTTAAGAAAGTATGTCAACTTCATGATTTTGCTAATGCGGATCATACTATCTTATTATCAAACACACAATCTGGCATACAGTGAGCTTTGAACGCATTACATGATAATTAAAGGTTCAGAAAACTCGAGGTAAATGACATTAACATTGAAGTAATGGTATTCCATTGCAGAAACAATTTACGTGGTATTTTTACCTATGGGAACAAAGTCATAGAAACTGGCGTCCTGTTAAACACCGTGCACTTGAATTTTCTCACAATGCAATCTTTTACCAAGGAAAAAACTGCAAGGGCAAGCACAAAGGTACTCTTTGGTTTGATTCAGGCTGCCAGATGTCAAGATCTATCTATAGGTATTACTTCAGATTTGCAAAGAACAATATTTACTCTTTTTACTCTATGGTTGTGAAATCAGGGATTACAAAAGTTTGAGTCTCTAAAAATGTGCATATGTTTTGAAATATTGGTTAAAATTACTCTGATGCACAATGACAACTATACCGTATGTGGAAACGGTCTATTCACTATTTCTTTGATTGTTCATTGGAGGATGATACGCTTTTGGTATACGTGATCTCAGGTAAATCTCTGTGCATGCCAGTCATTACGTACTCTCCGTTACTTCAGTTGGCAGCTCCTGAAGACGGCAAAGCGAATTTTGCAATCGTTTTATTGGGCGTTCCTTCAGTTTTGCTGACCCAACTGTTTGGAACTCACTGCCTTCCACCTTACAATACATGCACACCTTGTCTGTTTTTAAAGCACAGCTAAACACTTATCTTTTCAACCAAGCATTGTGAATAATGCTTTCTCTGGATTGTGTTCACAGAATAAGTTCTGTAGTAAGACAGTTGTTGTATATGAATGGATAAAGGTCTGAATGGTGCATGGAAGCGCAGTCAGTAGTTTCAACTAGAACTGCGCTATACGAATACTGTTGGTGTTGATGATAATGATGATGATGATGATGATGATGATGATGATGATGATGATGATGATCATCATCATCATCATCATCATCATCATCATCATCATCATCATTATTATTACCTTTTTATTATTATTATTATTATCATCATCATCATCATCATCATCATCATCATCATCATCATCATCATCATCATCATTATTGTTATATCATTATCGATATATAATAACTACTATCATTATTATTGTTGTTGTTATCATCATCATCATCATCATCATCATCATCATCATCATCATCGCTCATCATCATCATCATCATTTTCGTATTGTTTTGAGATGATCATTAATCCTAATTATTATCATTATTATCATTATTACTACTATAATTGTTATTACCGTATTATTATTATTACTATAATAATAATCATTATTATCATTATTCTTATTATTATCATTATCATTTATTATTATTACTATTATTATAATCATTATCCTCCCCATCAACACCCTTATTCAGTTGTACTCTGTTCTTCATTATCTACATGTTAACAATACCCTGGATTGATCACATCCGTAAGATTCTAACTGATACTGGTCTTGACTGCTGTCTGGCAAGGATAACTTTTCTCCTCCAAAGATGCACTTAGTAAGAATGTGGCGTTAGCTCCTCAAGATAACTCTAAGCGTGAGTGGCAAATTAAATTTGAGCGAAGCACAGCATGTCTTTGTATAGAAATTTCAAGTAATGTTATGGGGAAGAACAGAAAACTCTGGAGTTATCATGAATTCGTTTTCGACGGATAAGTTGATGTTCCCGTTGTCGTCTTCGATATAGTTGCCATAAATCTGAAACGGAGTTAGGCAGATGGAATGGAACTCCCCGTGTAAATTGAATTTTGAAAAAATGTAACATGAAAGCTTTTCGGCTTTTCGAGAAGAATTCCATTTTAAACCAGCAAGGTCAAAAATCTTCGGACCTTAGAAAGAAATACATACTACCCCAAATCAATGTTTAATTTCAGCTGTTTCTTGTCAGTTGGTAAATGTCTTAGCAGTAAGTGTATCCATTTCATCAAAGTTACTTAACAGTTTCTGACTTACTGTTTGCTAATATATTTTTTTGACTGTCATAGTGTGATTTTTTGTTTTTGCACGTCCATGCCAGACCCGTGTACATATATAAGTTTTTGCCTTGTTGTATTGCTAATTAATGATAATCGGACTGCTATCCAGCATGCCCTAATTAAGGTCAAATGATTACTTAAACTTGAAACTTATGTGCGTGCGTGCATACGTGGACACACACACACACACACACACACACACACACACACACACACACACACACACACACACACACACACACACACACACACACACACACACACACACACACAAACACAAACGAACACACACACACACACACACAACACACACACACACACACACACACACACACACACACACACACACACACACACACACACACACACACACACTTCACGTGCGCGCGTAATTACACCTTTGATTTGGATGACATATGACTTGTTAAATCCGTGGTTAATTCGTCATGATTGATCGTCGTAAGTGCCTTGCTGCTGTTCATGGGGAGACAATCTCTTTCCATCATCAGTGGTTACAGTGATGGGATTTACTATTTTTACGTGTGTATTCTGCTGCGCGCAACGTTGACATTACTCGCATTTCTAAAAAACTGTGCTTGTCCTCATTGTCATTTGTTTCAGCAGTTATGTCAGATTGGAGATCATTTTGGTTGACCCACGGTCTGCCTGTCCAGACACAAACGACGCTTGGCACTGCCGTTTAAAGCTCGGCACCTGAACCACGTCGGCTTGTTTATAACTACAGCGTGTCAGCAAACAATACAGCGTTGCTACCCCGGTGAAAACGGGCAGGAAGTGACGCCATGCTGGGTATTCCGGTAGAAAGACGCAGCCAGCCAGCGGCGGTGGTCCAAACCTGCAACTATTCGATACCCTTCCACGCATTGATCTGTATCGTGGGGCTCCCCCGTGACAGCCAAAGTCACTTAGTTTACTCCTCCGTCTTCGTCAGAACGGGGTTATACGATCGTTGTTTGGACTGAGACATTTGCTTGAGGGTTTGTGATCTGCTGCTCTGAAGTCGGTGGAACCTCACCGAATGGGGTTTGTCCGTCTGTTCTTATCTGGGTGGAGCAAGGTTTGGTCCTCATAACCTGTGTGTGTGTGTGTGTGTGTGTGTGTGTGTGTGTGTGTGTGTGTGTGTGTGTGTGTGTGTGTGTGTGTGTGTGTGTGTGTGTAAAGTTCTAGCCGCAGGGTGTTGAGAGTAGGGAGGGAAGGGGAGGGGGGAGGAGAGTGGAGGGGAGTAGCAGGAAGAGGAGTAGGGGTGGGGGTGGGGGGTGATGGGGGGGGGGGGGGGGAGAGGAAGATATCCAGTCTGATTGAAACGTAACTACCGTTGCTATGATGGATTGTTCTCTAAAGACATGGCACAAACGAAGCAGACGGTAACACAATATGGGGGGAGAGAGAAAAGAAAAAAGAGAGAGAAATGCACACCGAACATGAAAGTAACCAGAAAACACAGTGACAAAGACACAGACAAGTTTGCACAGAAAGAAATAAAGTGAAAGAAGTGTCAGAGAACAGAACAAAAAAAAAAGATGAAAGCAGAGAGCAAGACGCAACAAATACACTTCACGAATCGACATGTGCGTGAAACGCCATTGAGACTGGAATTATCCACGAGTTTTCTGCTTCGCCAGTTTTTCTCTCTATGCATTTTTCCCCATTTATCTTTTATTCATTTACTGTCTTTTAAGGATGTTTTTTTTTTTTCCTTTCTTTCCCCTTTCCTCTATTTCCTCTGTATTTTTTTAATGATGTTTCACATACCTTGGCCTGTTCGTTGATGGGGGCTCCCAGTTCCAGAAGTTTCTCCACAATCACCGTCCTGTTCTCCTTTACCGCCACCATGAGGGGGGTAATGCCGTGCTGCAACACATCATATACATCATGTATCATGCATCAGTCATCATACATCGATCATCATACAACATATATGATGCATCAGTTTATATACATCGGCCATTATTCACACTATATCATATATCAGTAACCATACATCAGTCATTATATATCGGTCATCAGTCACCATACATCATACATCAGTCATCATACATCTGTCATCATACATCAGCCGTTATACATCATTCATCATTCATTTTGCGTCATACATCAGCCATTATACATCATCAGTCATAATTCATCAGGCGTCATGCATTAGTCACCAGACATCATCCAGTATACATCATTCATCATTTATCATACATCAGTCATCATATCAGTAATCATCATCAGTCACCACACATCATGCATCAGTCATCACACATCAGTCATCAGTCATCGTAGATCAGTCACATTCATCAGATCAGTCATCATGCATCAGTCATCAGTCATCGTAGATCAGTCACATTCATCAGTGATCATACATCCGTACTAATAATGGGTCGTCATACATCATACATCAGTCATCATATATTAGTCATCGGTTATCAGTCATCATTCTTCATAGAAGATGCATCATACACCAGTTATCATAATGAGTCTTCATACATTATACAACAGTCATCACACATCCGTCATCATACATCAGTCATCATTGTGAGTCGTCATACATTATACAACAGTCATCACACACATCCCTCATCGTGCATCAGTCATCATAATGAGTCTCCATACATTATACAACAGTCGTCACACATCCGTCATCGTACATCAGTCATCATTCCTCCTATACATGATGCATCAGACATCATACATCACTCAGCATAATGATCATCGTGCACCACAGGTCAGTCATCATACATCATACAACAGTCACCATATATCATACATCATGTATCAGTCAACATACGTCATGTACCATCCATCATGCATCAAATATCAGTCTTCATACATCAATCATCGTAATTAGTCATCCTACATCAGTCATCACGCATGAGTCGTCATATATCAGTCATCATTTCACAGAGCAATCGTCATTCATCAGACATCAGTCATCGTACATCAATCGTCATACATCACACATATTACACCGTCCTGTTTCTCCTTCATGACTATCATTACACGGGTGATACCGTGAAGTCGTTACATCAGGCATGACACATGACTCCAATGATCATGCTAGTCATCACATGACAAATCATCCGTCACTCCATCTTTCTCTTCAGTTTATGACATCGTCTCCCACCGATCATCCATCGTGTCAGTCCTCAAAATGTTCGTCATGCTATGCAGCTTCATCATCTCAGTCATAATACTCCCTCGCTCAGTGGCACACCATGCAAGACATTCCGACGTCTCCTTTACGATTCCTTGCAGTTCCATAAGGCACAGCACAACACAATACTAAGCTCAATAAAACACGTTGCAATGTGTGGTTATCTAAAGTTCAATAAAAACCACACTCTCTCTCTCTCTCTCTCTCTCTCTCTCTCTCTCTCTCTCTCTCTCTCTCTCTCTCTCTCTCTCTCTCTCTCTTCTCTCTCTCTCTCTCTCTCTCTCTCTCTCTCTCTCTCTCTCTCTCTCTCGCTCACACACACACACACACACACACACACACACACACACACACACACATTACACACACAAGCGCGCTCGCGCGCGCGCGCGCGCGCACACACACACACACACACACACACACACACACACACACACACACACACACACACACACACACACAAGCACACAAGCACACAAACGTGCACGTGCGTGTTTACCATGCAGCCTAGAGAACGTCAAGTCTTCGGCAAATTAGATCCGTTCTGATCACAGCATGAATGATTTATTTAACTTGTGCAACATTCAAATCTGGGCAATAATGAAATAAACCAGGCAGCCCCAACAACTGCATCAGGTGACATTTTCATATAACGATTTTGTCGACGGGGGATACTACCACATACAACAGAAACGATGGGAAGAAGACATAAAGGAATGGACAGAAAGAAGAAATGATGGGAGAATGAAATTAAAGAATAGACGGACAGTAGAAAGATAGGAGGATAACTCCAAGGGACGAACAGACAGAAGAAAAGATAGAAATATAACACCAAAGGAACGAACAGACAGAAGAAAAAGATAGAAATAGAACTTCAAGGAACGAACAGACAGAAGAAAAAAAATGGAAAGGTAACATCAAGGAATGGACAAGAAGAAGAAAAAGATGGGAAGATAACACCAAGGAACGAACAGACAGAAGAAAAGATGGGAAGATAACATTAGGGAATAGATAGACGAAAGAAAAGATGGAATGGAGAGACGGAAGGGAAAGATGGGAGGAACAGCAAGAAAATATCAGAAGATGCCATCAAGGAGACAAAACAAGAGGAAAAGATGAGAGGAAAAACATCCAAAGGAAAGGACAGAACGGAAGACAAGATGGGCGTATAACTCAAGGCATGGACAGACAGATATAAAAAGATGGCAGGATGACAAGGACCGGAGAGACAGAAGAAAGGATGGGAGGACAAACACCAAGGATTAAACAGACACAAAGGAACGGACGGGACTGCCTCAACACTGTCATTACTTCACTATGCTTTTGTCGAAGGGGGAGGGAGCGGGGGGTGTCGAGAGAGAGAGGGAGACGAGAGAGAGATGAGAGAGAGAGGAGGAGAGGGAGAGAGAGGGAAAGAGAGAGAGAGAGAGGGAGGAAGACAGAGAGAGGAACGAGGGTTGGTGTCCAGGATCTCGACAGAGGGTGGGGTGGGTGTGGAAGGGGCTAGGGGGTGAGACAAAACAACACACTTACCCCCCCCCCCCACAGAAGTTTGGGCGTCTTTACGATTAATTAGACAGAAAACCACAAGAACCACATCCCCCCCCCCCCACACACACACACCATATAATAAACCAAACACACACACACACACACACACACACCCCTACCACACCAACACACACAAACAACCCACACACCACAAAACACACAACCACACAAACACACAACAACGACGCACCACACGCAATAGCAACACAGCAAGCACGCAAGCCACCACCATCACACACACACACACACACACACACGAACACACAAACACCCCCCACACGCACCAGACACGACACGCCCACACACACATCATGCAAACGCGACGCACGCACGCACACCATTAAGGTCGTTACACAACCCCCCCCCCCCCCCCCCCCCACAGGTACACAACACACACACAACCCAATACACACACACACCCCAAACCGCGCAGCGCGCGCGACGCCGCGCGCGCACACCGCAGCCGCCGCAGCACGCCCCCCCCCCCCGCCCACCCCCCACGCACGACGCACGCCCCCCCCCCCCCCCCCCACCCACACGCATGCATGCCACGCATGCACGCACACACCACACACACCACACACCTCGAACTATCCCTCTCTTCCCTCTCTCCCTCTCTCCTCCTCCTCTCCTCTCCTCTCTCGATCTCTCACGCACAGAACACATACACCCTGCCTCCTACTCGCGCTCGCCTCTCTCTCTCCCTCTCCTCTCATGCTCATTCTCGCTTCCTCTCCTCTCAATCCCCTTTTTTCTCTCCTTTCTTTCTCGTCTCGTCTCTCTCTCCTCTTCTTCCTCGCTCTCTCTCTCACTTCTCCTTCATCTCTCTCTCCTCATCTCTCTCCTCTCTCTCTCCCACGTCGCACACAAACCACACACACCAACCACGCACACAACCATACATACACCACAACACCACACACACACGCACCACGACACACACACACACACAGGGGCAGGTCCACGGCCAACCAACACCACTACTACGTCACCCCAGACCCCTTCACTCACCACACTCTCTCTGTCTCATCTGCTCCTGGGTCTCTTCCTCTCCTCCTGTCTTCTCCCATCTCTCTGTCTCTGTCTCTCTCCCCTCTCGTCTCTCTCTCCGCTCCCCTCCCCCTCCCTCTCCCTCTACCTTGTCACCCACCACCACACGACACACCACACACGCACACATCACATCCAACTAAACACACACACACACACACAACAACCACACACAAGCCACTTATGTGGGAAAGAGACCTTAAAATTGAAGTACACACACCACCAAACACACCCAACAACACGCCAGACACAGGACACACACACAACAACAACACACACCACACACAAAGCACTCACCAGCATACACACACACACACGACACACACAACCCACGCCAGCTAAAAGACCACAACACAACGCCGCTCTCTCTCGCTCCTCTCTCCCTCCTCTCTCGAAAAACACGCTCTCTCTCCTCTACTCTCTCTCTCTCTCTTCTCACACAACACACACTACACACACACAACCGAAAACAACACACACAAAACACAGCACACACCAGACACACAAACACACACACCGTAAAGACACGACTCTCGCTCTCTTCCTCCTCTCTCCTCTCCTCTCACCTCCTCTCTCTCTTCTCGGTCTCTCTCTCTCTCCTCCTCTCTCCTCCTCCGTCTCTCTCTCCCTCTCTTCATCTCTCTCTCTCCCATCCTCTCCCTCGCTCTCCCCTCGTCAATCTCCTCTCCCTCCTCTCCTCTTCCTCCTCCTCTCTCCTCTCCCCTCTCCTGTGTGTGTGTGTCCACACACACACTGCACACACACACACAACACACAAACACAACACACACCAACCACAATCACAACACACAACACACACACACACATACAAACACACACGATCTGTCATACAAAACACCCACCCCCCCCCCCTTACCTCACCACCCACACAACAACAACAAACCCCCTTTAACCCCCTTTACCTATACACAACCCCCACCACAACCCCCCCCCTTCTATACACCACCAACAACAAACACCCCCTTTCAAACCACTTACACCTACCTTTCACCTTTATACACCCCCCCAAAACCCCCCTTTGTATACCCCTTACTTACCACTTACCACATCCCCACAGAGTACGCCAAGCACCGCTGGGTTTGAATGATTGCCCGAAACCCGTTGGTCGGATATTTGACATCATAGTGCATCCTGTGAAGGTCAACGAGCCGTGAAGGAACCCCGTTTCTGCTGCTGCATCGGGGACTCATGTGACGGAGGATCAATCTACCATCTAAGGTTACTGGCAACCGAACTTTCCTAACTTAACTCTAGGGTTACTGGCAAGATACTTACTTTTTAGACTTACTACTGTACTTACTTACTGGCAAAAACCACAAACCCACCACAACACCACAGAACCCACCACAGACACGCCGCTTTTCCGTGTTTAAAACCACCCCAAAAACATCACCATAAAAAACAGCTTTTCCTTCCGTCACATGCGCACCACTCCCCCTGCAAGCCGCACATCACTGCACAGCATGCAATCCCCCACAATGCAACACAACAAGACAACTGCATAAGGAAAAAAAGGCCAGGACAGTTGCACACGCACATGCAAAGAATTCCCTGGGCACACACCCGTGCAACAAAAAACTCCTGCAGGAAGCACCCTGCAAAAACACCTTCCCTGGCAAAAAAGCTTCCGGGTTCACACCACACTCATCACTTCTGCGAGCCGAAGGCACTGCAAGGGCCCCCGGAATGATCTGAGCTGAACCCCCTCCATGAAACCAGCAAACGGATCTTTGGCCATCAGCAACATCACCAGGACAAAAAACCCTGTCGTCCGTGGTGAAAAAAAAAACCTCTTCGTCTCCTTCTCGACCCTCACACTTTTCCTTCCTTTTCTCTACTTCTCTCACTGTCAGCCTCACGCTCTCCTCCTCTCAACAAAACCAACCACTCTCTCTCCTCGTCTTTCCTACAAACTAAAAAAACATGAAACACCTCTTAACCAGGGTACAAAGCAAACCCACAAACATGACCACCGTCTAACGACCAGGCCAAAAGGTTCAAACAACAACACAAATGACACAAAAAAACATAGACACAAACCATAAAAAAAACAAACAACAAAAAGAAAAACAGGGAGGACAAAAGACAACAACACAAGGACACAACCATGAGTATTAAACAGCAAATCCACCATTCAAAAGATCCGACAGCACCCAGTAAACGAACAGTAAAAATAAAACAAACACCTCAACACAAACCCTCTTCTCCTTCCTCCACTACCTACGGATCACTGTTTTTCAACACTCTACTTTCTTACTTTTTCTATTCTGTTCCCCCTCCCCCCACCCTCCCCCCTTCCCTTCCCCCTCCCTTCTTTCCTTTTTCCCTCCACCTTCCCTTTTCCCTTCCTTCCCCCCCTCCCCCCCCGCCCCCCCCCCCCCCCCCCCCCCCCCCCCCCCCCCCCCCCCCCCCCCCCCCCTCCCCACCCTTCTTCTCACATCTCACTTTCCCCCTCCCCCCCCCTCCCCCCCCCCCCCCCCCCCCCCCCCCCTCCCCTCCTCCCCCCCCCCCCCCCCCCCCCCCCCCCCCCCCCCCCCCCCCCCCCACCCCCCGCCCCCCCCCCCCCCCCCCTCCCCCCCCCCCCCCCCCCCCCCCCCCCCTCCCCCCCCCCCCCCCCCCCCCCCCCCCCCCCCCCCCCCCCCCCCCCCCCCCCCCCACCCCCCCCCGCCAAACACCCACACCACTCCCAAGACTCCCCATCTCTGGGTGTCGCTCTGTCTCCTCTTTTCTGTCTCTCTCTTTCCTCTCTCTGTTTTTCTCCCTCCTCCGTTCTGTTTTTCTCAGCCTTCTCTGTCTCTCTCCCTCCTTCTCTCTCAACATCCTCTCTCTCTCTCTCCTCTCTCCTCTCTCAACACACACCAGACACACACAGCACAACCCACACACACACACACACAACACACACACACAAACACTGCACGCACCCACGCACGCACACACACAGACACACAGACACAACCCACACACAGACACACACCACACCACACGCGCGCGCGCGCGCGCGCGCGCACATGGCACGCACGCACGAACACAACCACACACATCACACACACAACACGCACACTTCCAACACACCAACATACGCGCGCACCGCAAGCACACGTACCACACACGCACCGCACGCACACACACACACAGCACACACAACATCACATGCAACAGCACCAACACGACAGACACACACACACACACACAGCATACGCACGCACCTGACAACGCACGCACACACGGCAATCGCACAAAATCACAGCACACCGCACCACAGGCACACACACACACACACACACACACAAACACCACAACACACACACAGAGGGTCAAGACTGCATTGTAGTGTGGAACGGTGTAGAAATCGATTTTATGTTGTTTTGCTCTACTCGATTATTTCACATCATATGGCATTTGGCTTGTTTATTTGTTGTTGTTTTTTCTATTGCGTTGTTCAGCATAGGTATCGATCGATTTGCATTGTTGGACACAGGTAGAATGGCGTTGCAAAGCTTGGACTGGCCCCACTATTGAGCACGAATTGATCGGTTCTGTTTTGAGAATAAGCGATGTCTATTGTCCGGAGATTACATGGAACGCTGGCGGGGCGAGGCTCACATTAGCTGTCCTTTGTCCAGTCAAGGTCTTCATTCAAGAGAATGACCGGACCACAGCATTGAAGGGGGGTGGGAGGGGGGGTATCTGGTGTCAGCGGCCACATTGAGGCGATTTTTTTTTTTTGGTCATGGACGACTTACCACAGCATTGGGGGATCTGGTGTCAGTGGCCACATTGGGGTGATTTGTTTGCCCATGGACGGGTAAAGACAGGATTATTACATTGTATTGTACTTTGCTTTAGGGTATATGTGTTTTTAGAGAGTGCATTGTGTTTGTATTGCACTGTACTGCGTTCCTTAGCTACGGGTTGTTGTAGAGTTTGTGTTGTGTTGTGTTGTGTTGTGTTGTGTTTGTGTTGTGTTGGGTTGGGTTGTGTTGTGTTGTGTTGGGGTTGGGTTGGGTTGGGTTGGGTTGGGTTGCCTTGTGCTGTGCTGTATTTGGGTTGTGTTGCATGTCTTGTTGTGTTGCATTGGTTAGTGCCGTGTTGCCTTGGGTTGTGTTGTGTTGCCTTGGGTTGTGTTGCGTTGCCTTGGTTGTGTTGTGTTGCCTTGGGTTTGTGTTGTGTTGCCTTGGGTTGTGTGTTGTGTTGCCCTGTACTGTGTGTGTGTTGCCCTGTACTGTGTTGTGTTGCCTTGGGTTGTGTTGTTTTTGCCTAGTATTGTGTTGTGTTGCCTTGGTTGTGCTGTGTGTTGCCTTGTGCTACGTTGTGTTGCCTTGGGTTGTGATGTTTTGCCTAGTGTTGTGTTGTGTTGCCTTGTGCTGTGTTGTGTTGCCTTGTGCTGCGTTGTGTTGCCTTGGGTTTGTGTTGTGTTGTGTGTTGCCTTGAGTTGTGTTATGTTGCCTTGGATTGTGTTGTGTTGTGTTGTGTTGTGTTGTGTTGTGTTGTGTGTGTGTGTTGTGTTGCCTTGGGTTGGGTTGGGTTGCCTTGTGTTGTGTTGTGTTGTGTTGCCTTGTGCTGCGTTGTGTTGTCTTGGGTTGTGTTGTGTTGCCTTGTGCTGTGTTGTGTTGCCTTGGGTTGGGTTGGGTTGCCTTTGGGTTGTGTTGTGTTGCCTTGGGGTTGTGTTGTGTTGTGTTGTGTTGCCTTGCCTTGTGCTGCTGTTGTGTTGCCTTGGCTTGTGTTGTGTTGTGTTGCTTTGTGCTGTGTTGTGTTGCTTTTGGGTTGGGGGTTGTGGTTGCCTTGGGTTGAGTTGTGTTGCCTTGGGTTGTGTTGTGTTGTGTTGCCTTGGGTTGGGTTGTGTTGCCTTGGGTTGTGTTGTGTTGTGTTGCCTTGGGTTGGGTTGTGTTGTGTGTTGCCTTGTGGTGTGTGTTGTGTTGACTTGGGTTGTGTTGTGTTGTGTTGTGTTGCCTTGTGCTGTGTTGTGTTGCCGGTGGGTGGGGTGGGTTGCCTTGGGTTGTGTTGTGTTGCCTTGGGTTGTGTTATGTTGTGTGTTGCCTTGGGTTGTGTTGTGTTGCCTTGGGTTGTGTTGTGTTGCCTTGGGGGTTGTGTGTTGTGTTGTGTTGTGTTGCCTTGTGTTGTGTTGTGTTGCCTTGGGTTGTGCTGTGTTGCCTTGTGCTGTATTGTGTTGCCTTGTGCTATGTTGTGTTGCCTTGAGTTGGGTTTTGTGTTGCCTTGAGTTGGGTTATGTTGCCTTGGGTTGGGTTGTATTGCCTTGGGTTGGCTTGTGTTGCCTTGTGCGGTGTTATTTTTTTTTTTGTGTTGTTGTGTTGTCGCCTTGGGTTGAGTGGCTGTGTTACATTACCCTGGGTTTGGTTGGGTTGTGATGTGTTGTTACATCGCTCTTTGCCTTCCTGTGCTTTGTCGTGCTGCGTTGCGTACCTCGGTTTATACCTTATCGTATCGAACTAAATGCCAATGCATTGCATGGCACTGTATTGAGATCTATTGCATCGTATTGTAGGGCGTTGCTCTGTATCATGTTGTATTATATTGGAATTCGTCGAAGTTTTGGTCACTGAGGAGCAAC
>JADBJO010000306.1:47500-55000 GCA_016801955.1 Conus betulinus
CAGGGTGGTATGTATGGTCATCATTGTAAGTGTGAAATAACAGGGCAGGTGCCTGTTCCATTCCTCAGAATTGTACATATGATCACCATCATCACTCAGAAACAGGCGGGTGGAGCCCCCATTCCAGCCACCAGGGTCTTGTGTAGGGTCAATACCTTCTCCGTCATTCAGTGCCGAGGCCCTCAGATCCAGCCAACACAGTGCCACTGCCGTGGTGGTTGCAACTGGCGGGTTCTCGGTTCGA
Organism: Conus betulinus; assembly: GCA_016801955.1. Taxonomy (NCBI): domain Eukaryota; kingdom Metazoa; phylum Mollusca; class Gastropoda; order Neogastropoda; family Conidae; genus Conus; species Conus betulinus. The sequence goes on from JADBJO010000306.1 coordinate 47,745, forward strand.
ACCCCATCACAGACATCGATTTGTGGGCACCTGAGGTGATGAACGTACTAGGGGGTCCGAAGGGAAGCTGAACTGATGTCTGGCAGTCGATTTCCATCAACTTCATGGCAGGCGTCTGCAGGATGCTCCACTTTCCTTCCTTATCAACTGCCTGGAAACACTGGAACGCCTGTCAGGTAGTCTGGTGCCAGAATGGAACCGTATGGCATCATCTTTGTCAGCCTCATCGATCCTCAAAAAAAAATAATGTCTTGTAATTTGTCTTTTTTGTCTGGTTGGAATAGTATTTTTTTCTCTATCTTTTAAGAAACGTTTTAAGTCATGTGAGCCATTGTGGTTGCTCTTGTGGTGAAGTCTGGTCTGTATGACATTGTATTGTGTTTTTGTGTTTTTATTGTGTTGTATTGATTTGAAGTGCATTGCATTGTACTGCATCTTATGTTACTGTCCTGAATAGTATTGTATTGCGTTGTACTGTATTTGTACTGTACTATTGTATTGTGTAGTAATGTACTGCACTGTTTTGACTATTTTGTACTGTATCATATTGTACTGTTTTGTATTATACGACACTGCATATCATACTATACTGCACCATCTTTTATATTGTATTCTGCTTCCCTATATCATATTGTACGGCGTTATATTGGATATTTTCTTCATCGTATTTCATGTACTGTATCTGATTGAACTACTACATTTCTCTATATGAAGAATCGGGGTGCTGTCCCCCTTTGAAAGGCTGATGGCCATAGCGCAGTGCCGCCACTGACAAATTTGTTTTCTTCATTTCTGTCGGGGCTGGGGATTTTTTTGTTGGCTGAACAAACCGAGTTTTGCCTTGAGTTCTTTCGCGCGCTTAAATTGAAATGAGTGGGGGCTGGAATAGCTCAGTTGGTAGAGCGCCAGACTCGTGATCCTGGAGTTACGGGTTCGAATTTCGGTACAGGGGATTTTTCTCTCGGAGGTAACATTGGTTCTGACTCCCTTCCCCATACAGGCCTTCGAAAGAGACTATAAAACCGAGGGTCCGTGTGTGTGAACGCACGCACAACATCTTGCACACACGTCAAATCCCATCACCAACTTTCGGAAGAGAAGGCCAGTTTGGCCGTTGGTATGGATGACACGTTACACATAACATGCACCTTTCCCCGAAGATGGAGTATGGCTGCCTTAATGGCGGGAAAAAAAAAACGGTCATACACACAAAACTCCACTGCCTGTCTTTACAGGCAGTGTCCGTAGGAGTATCAGCCTGCGTACGCAGAAAGAAAGAAAGAAATAAAATGAGTACACAGAACCTCTCTTTGAGAAAAGATGGAAAAATAATTATTCTCTGTGTACCCATGACCGTGATGAGCTGTGCCAGTGCTTTGATGTCAGATGTTCAAACAGAATGGCCCCGGATGGGTGTTGTGGTGGTCTCTGTCGAGAGAGGGACGCAAGGTCACCCCATACATATTGTTCGCACGCACGCTCGCGTGACGAACCTTACTCTCAGTATGCGGCGTAATTGGTTCACTTCTGTTACTCATACGGTTAAGTATATTAATGCCACTAGGATAACTATTCTACTGTTAAGTATATTAACGCCAACAGAATAATCAGTAAGTAGGCTAAGTAAGTATAATACAAGTCTGTTAGCCAGTTTGTAAGTAAAATAGCAAATGAATAAGCAAGCCAATCGGTTTGTTGTTTTGGTAGGGTAGATGACACAGACGCCTCCCGAAAAGAAGAAGAAGAAGAAGAAGAAGAAGAAGAAGAAGAAGAAGAGGAGGAGGAGGAGGAGGAGGAGGAGGAGGAGGAGGAGGAGGACGAGAAGATTTCAAAGAAGATTTAGAAGAAGAGGAAGAAGAAGAAGAATTCAAAGAATTCGAAGAAGAAAAATTTCGAAGAAGAAGAATTAGAAGAAGAAGAAGAAGAAGAAGAAGAAGAGAAGGAGGAGGAGGAGGAGGAGGAGGAGGAGGAGGAGGAGGAGGAGAGGAGGAGGAGGATGAGGAGACAATTGAGAGAAACAGAGATCAAAAGAGCAAAAGAGATTATGTGGTGAGAGAACACAAGGAAAAACAAACAAACGTAGAAGATATGAAAATCAGGGAAAGCAGCGGATGGTCATCAATAGGAAAGAAGAAACAGAAGGAGAAGAAGAAGGAGAGGCAGGAGAAAATACAGAAGGAAAACAAGATGAACTAGAAGACGAACACGAAGAAGAAGAATTCGAAGAAGAAGAATTCAAAGAAGAAGAATTCGAAGCAGAGGAATTCGAAAACGAAGAAGAAGACGAAGAATTAGAAGAAGAAGAAGAAGAGAAGAAGAGTAGTAGTAGTAGTAGTAGTAGTAGTAGTAGTAGTAGTAGTGGTAGTAGTGGGGTGGTAGTGGTGATGGTAATAATAATAGTAAAAAAAGAAGATTATAGTGGTGATGATGTCGAAAGAGGAGGAGAAGGAGGAGAAAGGAGCAGAACGAAAACAAGAAAAGAAGAAGAAGAAGAAGAAGAAGAAGAAGAAGAAAAGAAGAAGAAGAATAGAACAAGAACAAGAAGAAGAAGAAAGAAGAAGAAGAAGAGGAGGAGGAGGAGAAAGAGGAGAGAGAACGAGGGCGACGACGACGACGACGAAGAAGAGGATGGAGAAGCAGAAAAAAAAGGCAACAACAACATCAACAACAATACAGCAACACAACAATAACAACCAATGCACATTGCAATTTGATAACAACAGCAAGGCTGAAGAGAAGGAAGAGAAGACGAAGCAGTAAAAGATGTAAAGGATGAAGAAAGAAGGTGAACATTTCAGAAGAAAAAAAAAAGGAAAAAAAAAGGATGCATGTATTTCTATAATCCACAATGCCAGGATATAACTTTCAGTTCAGGTGCCACAGTTCGTTTTGTGTACATTATGCTGATAATCCCTTTGCAAAGAAACGGTTCAGGTGTCGGTTGTTATGGTTACAGAAACTGTCATCATCCTCACTGATTAACCTGCCGCCTGTACCCTTCCCATGGGAAGTGCGAAGCAAAGCACGTAAAATGTCAGTCCAATAACGTTTTATTTGTTATTTTTTTTTTTTTTGTTAAAAAATCTATTTTGTGTATCTATTTATGTATATATGTATATTTATTTATTTATTTATTTATTTATTTATTCATCTATCTCAATTAATTCATCTGTGTTATTTCTCTAGCTTTTTATCTATTTACTTATTACTCAATCACTTACTTTACTTACTTACTTACTTACTTACTTACTTACTTACTTACTTACTTACTTACTTACTTTGATTATTTACTCGCCTTTTGTTTGATTTTACAGTATTCATGTCTGGATTTGTAGACGTCTTTTAGATAACTTTACCAAGTTGATTACCGTGTAAGCTATATATCTATTCAAAAATAAGTCGCGGTATTGTTCATGAGGAAAAGTCGATATCTGACGTTCCTGTAACATCATTAGAACATACTTACTTTTCATGCTGACCATGTCACAATTTTACATACAGACTGTACTGTTTATGCCTGTATGCCATTTTATGCTAGGACAATCCTCTCAGAAATATAGTATGAAAAAAAAGCTATCTGGTCCTATCCACTGAAATGAAGCAGAGATTTCCTGTGCGGTGGATTGCGGCGAGACTAGTGTCATATCACTCACAGTCTTTTTTTTCACCAAACACTTCACTAAAGTTGATGGCAGTTTTCCAGGAGAATAATCACGAAGACGATGAACGAATTTCAACACCAAACTCAAACCAGAGAAACCGTGACGCAATGTGGCCACGAACACTGAAAGCAGCCGGGCAGAAGATTGATTGACGGCGCCGTGCTTTTGAATGGTCTCATTTCCACGGCTGATGTATCTATACGTTTTAAGCTAGACCAAAACACTGATGTCCAATACCTTCACACAATCACACACTGATGTACTTCCAAGGTACCCGTCAACGCTTCGCCAATTAACTTTCACACCCACCACGACCTAAAAATCAAGATCAACCTCAAGATCAATGCTGTGTTAGGGGGTAAACAAACCCTTACAGATAAGGATCGGAGGTCGCGCGAGACTGCGCGCGATACTGCGCGAGAGATTACGGCGGAATTCAACTTCTGCTCCCACGACTTCGCGATACCTTGGCTTGAGAAGTTTCGCGTACACTCTAAAAAAAAAATCAATGGTGTGTGGTGGAAATATTCCAGATTAGGCTCTGAAAACATGTAGGGTGTCGTAGTGTGAGCAGGCTCTGGAATATGACTTCTGCCACAGTTGAAGAGTGGCGAGTGTTTGCCGGCGAACCGTGTGTCCCCCTGGGCTAGTCTCCCCCTCCAGCGCGGGTGGACGTGTGTGTGGTGAGGCAGGTTGTGGGTTTATAGGGGGAGGAAGCTGCCAGGCTGTGGTGGCTGCTCTTTTTCTCGCTGATACCCAGCCCAGGCCACGCTGGGTGGCATGACGTCACTCGTTCGTTGCACGCGCTTTTTTTTGTTTGTTTGTTTGTTTGTTTGTTTGTCATCGAGACGCTCTGTGGGGAGTTCGAGTACTGAGTATGGTCTGTCTGTGTATCTATCTGTGTGTCTGAGTCTGTCTGTGTGTCTTTCTCTGTGTGTCTGTATGTGTGTGTGTTTGTGTGTCTGTCTGTCTGTCTGTCTGTCTGTATCTGCCTCTGTCTGTCTGTCTGCCTGCCTGTCTGTCTGTCTGTCTGTCTGTCTCTCTCTCTCTCTCTCTCTCTCTCTCTCTCTCTCTCTCTCTCCCTCCCCCCCCCCCCCCCCCCCCCCCCCCCCATTACTCAGCCACAATCTGTCGGTATTATAATCATGTCTTTAATGCTTTAATGTTTTGTAATTGTTTGATTTTTTTTTGTTTTCGTTGACTTATCAATATCAGTGACGTGTACTTGACGATGTACGCATGAAAGAACAGATTGCAAGACAAGAAAGCCTCGGCCTTCAGTCTTCATCTTACATACAAATTCCTGCCGTTCATATTTTCGTTCGTTGTATATGACTTGTGTAATCCTGTATCCCATGTAAAAATCCTGAACTCTCAACAAATACAACGTTGTTTTCACACATTGATTCTAAATCTGATTGTATGATGTGACGATTTTGTTGAAATGACAATGTCCTCTTGCAGCAACTATCATCATCTTAATTATAGCAGGTATTTGTTTCGCACCTGTCCTAGAAATCAACCATGGCTTAGTTTCAAAGCGAGGCGGAAACCGAAGCAAATTTTAAAAAGAAAAGTTACTGGCTCCGAGAAACAATCCAGAGAAACAGATTACTGGACAAAACACATTGCATTAAAACTCACGGCTTCACGAGTTCACATTAAGATACTCGATCTCAGTTTTTCCTTCCCATGGATTTCACATGTGCATAGGGCATACACGTGTATACACATCTTCCTCACAAGTCACCCTACAATCTAACAAGCATTATACATGTAGTGTGTATGACGGATGGGAAGCGCCTTTAAGCCTGTCTTGGATGTAGAGAGAAGAGCCTAAGCGTCTGAGAGACAGCGGAAGTTGGTTCCATGGGGAATGGAAAGAGGACTCTGTCTTGAACATGGGCAACCGCAGGGTTATCAAAGAAAGAGCGGCGCTAAGCAGAGGTGAAGATGGGGAAGTAACTGAGATCGAAAATCGGGCGCAGAACCAGACGTGACAGTAAAGGAAAGAGTGGACAGTTGTAGGCCGGGCCTATCTGAGATCGGCGACCCATGCAGGCAGAGCAAATGCGGAGTGACAAGGTTGATTCTGGAGAATCTCTGGACCAGTCAAGCAGCTGTGGTTTGGATTCTTTGAAGTCTCTTGAGAAGGTACTTGAGAAAGCCGGCAAGAAAGAGTTACAAAATTCTAGTGTGGAAAGAACAAAGAGACAACAGGCTCTTGGTAGCAGCAGTTAAGAGATAGTGACGAACAGAACTTACCCTGTGAAGCCCAAGGCAGGCAGATCTACACATGCTAAAGGCATGCGCTTTGGGAAAGAGAGGCTTTGGTTTAGAATGACATCAAGACTGCAGACAAACGGTAGAAGTCGAAAGAAGCGTTGTTGACTGTTATCGAGTGTGAAAGAAAAGATGATTTAGTCCCTACATCGGACATACCAACAACACTGCAGTCTTCTTATCAGGCTGTGTTGGGTTATTCAGATTTTAACGTCTGCAATGCACTCCAATGTCCGCGGTATCAGCGTGACAGGTAGGCCGACTGATGAAGCAAAGCATCATATCAGCAAAACTCTCAGATGACACAACACGCCCCCCCCCCCCCCCCCCCCCTGCATAGGACAAGCATAAAACCCACAAGAATGGGCCCTAGCACGGAACCCTGATGAATATGACATGAGAGTACAGACGGCACGGAGAATGGGCCATTGACGCTAACAGTCTGGGTACAGTCAGTCAAGTAGAACTTCTGCGAGGAAAAAGCAGATCGTGAATACAAAACAAAAAAAAGTGTTGAGGCTTATGGAGGTGGACAGAGCAATCCATAGTGCCAAAGGCTGCACTGAGCTCTAACAATGTAAGACTGAATACATTGATGACATCGAATCTACAAGAAAAAGAAGAGTCGTCCACGATCTTCAAAAGTGCTGTTTTAGTCCTGTGGGATTCTTTTTTATAAGCAGATCGACTGGGAATTAAGAATTTAAAAGGTGGTTTTGATCTTCATGTGAAAGAAACCGAGACATGACTACATCTTCCGTAAATTTAAACAAAAAGAACAAACCGGACCTAGGTCTGTATTTTTTCAAACTACTCGGATCCAAGGAAGGCTTCTTTAACAGTGGACGTAAAAACTACAGGTTTGAAAGGGAAAGAACTTCAACAGACCACAAAGAGAGTCACTGACAACACCAACAATATGTGGCAACAATGCAATATCAACCCGCTGCGCTGTGCCACCCACATCAGAACCACAACCATGTATCTTGAACTGGTTTATGTATAGAGATACATGGTTGTAGCTCTGATGTATAATCAATATTTTAACTTTATTTATCATATTAACTTATTTTATTTATCATTATACGTTATTGAGGAAAAATACTTTTAAAAAAATGAATGATAAAAACAGACAGAAGACTATCACACAGGTAGGAGGTTGCAGTCACAGGTCTTTGCCCCAACGCCTAAACTTCTTTCACAGACTACTGAGTGAGAGACTCAAAAGCCTGTGTAAGTAGACCATAGTACATCCTGTCACCAACTGTTCCCGGCAGAGCGACAACAGAAACAAGTGTGTTACTGATCAAT
>JADBJO010000306.1:60000-67500 GCA_016801955.1 Conus betulinus
TTTTTTTTTTTTTTTTTTTTTGGGGGTGGTGGTTGCGTCTTTTGTTTAGCATAGTAACTGTAATAGTCTCCTGCCATTTATGTTGTCACATGTGTAATTATAAACATTTGAACACACTATCAGCATTAGCTTGTTGATGTTCAAATTTTCACATTTTTTTTTATAAAGCTGCGTGATTGTAAAGTGGAAAATAAATTTATTTCAACCAACTAAACTGGACTAAATTTCAAAGCAATACAATGCAATCCCTGCAGCCCTACTCCTTCACCTGCTCCCAAACACCGTGTACATAGCACCCGGCACTCTCAGCATCTAGGCAGTCTGAAAGGTGAAACGTGAGTCACACCGCTTTGGTTCATATGGTCATGTGTGGGACCTGTTTTTTTTGCCGGAGTGCGACTTACTTCTGTGTCTTCTTCTACCCGTCCTGGATCACACAGGTCTCCGTCCATCGCTGAACGTCCGCTCCCGTTGTAGGTCTATCTTTCCAGCTGACTGCAAAGGCAGCCCATCCTCTTAGTGTCAACTTTATGTGTGTGTGTGTGTGTGTGTGTGTGTGTGTGTGTGTGTGTGTGTGTGTGTGTGTGTGTACGAAGAAGACAGTGGCAGGCTTTTTTTTCAGATCGCCCTCTGCGTCTCTTGCTCTGGAGGTTTCAGGCCGGGATAGGACTGGTGATGTTTGGCACAGTCTGGAAATTTCAGGCCGGGATAGGACTGGTGATGTTTGGCACAGTCTGGAAATTTCAGGCCGGGACAGGACTGGTGATGTTTGGCACAGTCTGGGAATTTCAGGCCGGGACAGGACTGGTGATGTTTTGGCACAGTCTGGGAATTTCAGGCTGGTGATGTGTTTGGCACAGTCTGGGAATTTCAGGCCGGGATAGGACTGGTGATGTTTGGCACAGTCTGGAAATTTCAGGCCGGATAGGACTGGTGATGTTTGTCACAGTCTGGGAATTTCAGGCCAGGATAGGAGTGAAAGGGGGGGGGGGGGGGGGGGGGGGCAGATGGGCTTTTGAGTGAAAGCATTTCTAACGCCCTAGAGTTTCGGTTGGCAATTGTGAGGGTTGAAAAATACATTTTTCCACACATATAGTTTTCCATAGAACATATGGGCTTTATTCTGCTATATATTTATCATCCCTGTTAAAGGAAAATAACCCCCTAAGCCCTCCACACACACACACACACACACACACACACACACACACACACACACACTCACACTCACACACACACACACCACCACACACACAAAACATACCACACACACACACACACACACACACACACACACAACACACAACACACACACACACACACACACACACACACACCACACACACACACACACACACACACACACACATTCTAAATACAATTTTGAAGTTCTGTTTCTTTTTTTTTCTCCACTAAATTCAGGATTTCGGGAATGATTTCTGAATTAGGGAAACTCAAGAAAAATTCTAGGTTAACAGCTATTGTATTTAGACCGACAACCACAAGCGTTAGTATTCCTAACGTCCGGTTCTGGGGATACGCTTTCTGTACACATGGCCACACATACAGCTTTCATTGTGTGTTTAGACAGCAGACCACAGGCGTTGACCATTCCTAATGTCGGATCCTGGAGACACCGTGCACACACCATCACTCTCATGGCCTGATGAACGGTCTCCTTCGTGTTTAGAGTGCAAACCACAAATGTGGTTCCCACACTCCAGCAGTTCACGGTGCAATGCGAGGCGTTTAAGAGTAAACATTACGTCGCTTGTTTGTTTATAGCATATTTCTTTGTGTTGACATTTTGACACATCGTTCCATGTGACTCTTCTATTCTCCACCTTCACTCCTCCCACTTCCCCCCCCACCCCCCCCACCCCAAAAAACCCTACCCCTCGTTCTTCCGTGCTCCTTTTTCCTCTTTTACACACACACACACACACACACACACACACACACACACACACACACCACACACACAATTCACCTGTACGGTGTATTCACCTGATACTGGCTGAGGGTGGTACAAATGGATGACAATAGATTACCACATAAAGCATTTAATATGCTTCTTGGATTGGAATCGCGTGGTAAAAAGTCGTGAGTTTCAGATGCTCGGGATTTTCTGTTTTTTAAAGGATTTGGGTATGTCTGGATGTGTCAAGGGGTTGGAAACGTAAATGCTTTTCTGAAACAACTCCGGCAAAGACTAACTGATAACCGATGGCAAAACTGGCATGAAAAGATCCAGAACGGTGAGCAATATTCGTTTTACAGAACTTTTAAGACATCTGTTGGTTGTGAAAAATATCTCTCACTTAATATTGACAGGCATATCAGAAGTTACCTAACAAGATTTAGATTAGGAATTACAGACATCAAAGCGCACCAGTACCAACATGCAAATACTAAAAACATTGATATGTTATTTTCTTTATGCAAAAGTATGAATGAAGACGAAGTGCATTTTCTGCTTTGTTGTCCAGTCCTGCAAGATTTAAGGTATGAATACATTCCTCGAGAATTCTTGAAAACCCCTGTTTATTCCGAGCTGCTTTGCTCATGGCAACTCAGAAGGAAGAAGTACTGAAGAACACTGTGCGTTTACTTATATAAAGGCTTTAAAAGGCGCACAATTATGGTCAGCTAAAGGGATCTAACTCTAGAATTTGTTGTGTACATTTTGTATGCTTACGTTGTCAACTATGATATGCTACCTTACTGTATGATGTTCATTATTGGTATTTGTTGTATTGTACCCCCATCAGAAGGGGCGACGGCCTATACTGATTAAATTTCGTTCGTTCATCCGTTCTCTCTCTCCGTTCTCTCTCTCTCTCTCTCTCTCTCTCTCTCTCTCTCTCTCTCTCTCTCTCCTCTCTCTCTCTTCATTTTATTTCCTCGTTCTATCAAAATCTTCTTATTCTTTTCTTCTACTTATCATCTTCATACGAATATACAATTTTCCCAGAGTATTTAGATAGAAAGCTCAGTCAAATAGTGTTGTGAAAGCACCAGATCTGGTGGCAGAGAGAGAGAGAGAGAGAGAGAGAGAGAGAGAGAGAGAGAGAGAGAGAGGGGGGAGAGAGAGACAGAGACAGAGAGAGAGATGTATTTGTAATATAATGAGAGTTAAATGGATTTCTAGTGCAAATAAAAGAGAGAGAAATGTATTTTGAAGTATCCTTATAAATGTTGGTAACGGTATTGACTACAATAATGTTTTATCACACACAAATACAAATACAATCACATTCTCTCTCTCTCTCTCTCTCTCTCTCTCTCTCTCTCTCTCTCTCTCTCTCTCTCCTCTCACTCACTCTTTCTCAGAGACACAAAAACTCTCTCTCTCTCTCTCTCTCTCTCTCTCTCTCTCTCTCTTCTCTCTCTCTCTCTCTTTTCCCTCTCAACACAGACACCCTTTCACTTACACCCACACCTCACACAGACACACACCACACACACCACACACCCACACACACACACACACACACACTCTCCTCTCTCTCTCTCTCTCTCTCTCTCTCTCTATCTATCTATCTATCTATCTTTTTTTCTCTCTCTCTACCTCACACACACACCCACACGGACACTCTTTCACACACACACACACACACACACACACACACACACACACACACACACACACACAACACACACACACACACACACACGTGGACCGTGACAGCCCTGATCATGGCCACAGCCATTGCAGCAGATCCCGCCCCCCCCCTCCCCCCCCCCCCCCCCCCCCCCCCCCACACACACACACACAGTGCTGGTGCGCTCTTCTGTGCATACGGATTCAGTGGCTGGAAGGGGGATGGCGAGTGGTTGAGAGGGAGGGAGGCACGGGCGGGGGGAGGGGGGGGTAGCTAAATGTGTGGGAAGGGTAGAGACCCTTGCTGCTCCGTATCGATATTGGTAATTATCGCCCCCATCGATCACCAGCCGTCACACCTCGCCGGCCACATTGTCACGCCTGCCACGTCACTGAAGAGGGGTGGGGGGAGGGGGGAGAGGGGGGAGGGGCGGCGGAGCTAGGAGGGTAGAGGGAACGGGGTGAGGGGTGTGGGAGGGGTGGGGGTGGGGGAGGGACATCGATTCCTGAACACCCCGCAGAGGCTACTTTGTCTATGGCAACGTCTGTGTGTTCTTTGTGTCTTTTTATTTATTCTCTCTCTCTCTCTCTCTCTCCTCCCTCGACCTCTCTCTCCTCTCTCTCTCTCTCTCTCTCTCTCTCTCTCTTCCCCTCCATTTAAAGCAATTATTTATCTGTTGATCCCTCCCTCCTTCCCCTTCCCATTTTGCCCCTTCTGTCTCTGTCTCTGTCAGTCTGTCAACAGTCAGTCTGTCTGTCTGTCTGTCCTCTCTCTCTCTCTCTCTCTCTCTCTCTCTCTCTCTCTCACTTTTTTTCTCCCTCTCTCAATGTTATTCGTTTGGTCTTTCTGTCTGTGTAACATTCTCCCTTTATTCCCCTTTCTGTCTGTCTGTCTGTCGGTAAGTCTGTCTGTCTTTCTCCCTCTTCTGTCTGTATGTTTAATTTATGCTTATCTGTATCCCTCGTCATGCCTGCCTCTCACTGGCTCTGTGTCCATCGCTGTCTGTCTGTCTGTCTGTCTGTCTCTCTCTCTCTCTCTCTCTTTCTCTCTCTTTCTCTCGCTCTCCGCTCTCTCTTTCTTTCTTTCCACTTGTCTCCCTCCCTCTTTCTCACTGTCTACTTGTCTGCCAGCTTCTCTATCTGTCTGTCTGTCTCTGTCTGTCTGTCTGTCTCTCTCTGTCTCTCTCCTCCTCTCCTCTCTCTCTCTCGCTCTCTCTCTCTCTCTCACTCTCTCTCTCTCTCATTCTCTCTCTCTCTCTCTCATCTCTCTCTCTCTCTCCTCCTCATTGCATTGAGGCGTGTAATGTAGGCAATTGGTGTTCGTGTCGGTATTTGCTGACCTGTGAAATCCCGGAACTTAGATTTAACAGCTAGAGTCGCTGATAGAATCCATCGCCAGAGAGAGAGAAGAGAGAGAGAGAGAGAGAGAGAGAGAGAAGAGAGAGATAAGGAGTGACAGAGAGAGAGAAAGAGAGAGATTGAGAGAGAGAGAGACAGCTAGAGTGAGAGAAAGAGACAGCTGGAGTAAGAGAGAGAGTGAAAAAAAAAAGCGGGAGAGAAAGATCGAGAATGAGATGGGGAGAGAGAGGTTGGGGGAGAGAGAGGAAGAGAGAGAACCAAAGAGAGTGATTTAAAATGAGTGTGTGAGAGAGCGAAAGGGACAGAGAGAGAGAGAGAGAGAGAGGAGAGAGAAGAGAGAGAGAGAGAGGCGGAGAAGGACAGGCAGACAGACAGAAAAAGATAGAGGCAGAGAGAGGGAAGGAGGGAGAGGCAAGTGATAGAGAGCAAGGGAAGAAGTAGAAGAAGAAGAAGAAGAAGAAATAGAAAGGTAAACAGGCAGGCAGTCAGACAGACAGACACACCGATAGACACACACACACACACACACACACACACACACACACACCACACACACACACACACACACACACACACACTGGCAGACAGACAGACAGAGAGGAGACAAGTTTCTTCGTTCACGGGCATCTGTTAGTTGTGGCTCAATAAGCAGCCTTATAAGGAAACACAATAGACGTAAACTGAACACACAAAAATACACATAACTGAATACAAAGCACGTTTCATGATTGCCAAAACATACTGGACCTAGTCTAAATACGGATCACATTGAACGATTAGGAGCGTATTTAATGGATAAGGAAAAGTAACAGAGATCAAATTAAATAAAGACAGACTGTCTTTCATTATACAAATTCGAATAAGTACAGACCACGTTGAGTGGGTGATGAAGCATAACAAACATAAAATAGATACAGACCCACTAGCCAACATACATCCAGGGTAGTGTTAAGGAAGGAGATAAACGGAAGACAGAAAAACAAACAAACAATGGACTGGTGCCGTTGCAGAGTGGACATGGACAACACTTGTACAGATCCAAGTCTTGGTACATAACCGACAGCACTGGAGGGACCTGGTAATATATTCTTCAGTACGGTGCCCCAGTGACTTCCTATGTGTAAACATAGAGGAAGAATTCGAATAAGGAGAGGAATTCGAAGAAGAATTCGAAGAGGAATTCAAAGAAGAAGAAGAATTCGAAGAAGAATTCGAAGAATTCGAAGAAGAAGAAAAAAGAAGAAGAAGAAGAAGAAGAAGAAGAAGAAGAAGAAGAAGAAGAAGAAGAAGAAGAAGAAGGGGGAGAGAGGGGGAGGGAGGAGGAGGAGGAGACAAAAAGAGGAGGAGAGAGGAGGAGAAGAAGAAGAAGAAGAAGAAGAGAAGAAGAAAAAGAAGAAGAAGAAAAGAGAAGAACGGAAGAAAAGAAGAAGAAAGAAGAAAGAATAGGTTTAAGTCCTGCCACACAAAGCGTGTGTGAGCACTATAGGAAAAGATGGTGTTGTGGTGGATGGGGGGGGGGGGGTGGTTGGTGATCATAAACATAGGTGATGATGGAAAGAAGTAAGACAAAAGAGATTGGGGAGAGAAATGTTGGGGGGTGGGGGGGAGGGAGGGTGAAAGAGGAAGGAGGGAGTGTAAATGAAAATCAATGACAGAGTTTTACTGGAAAACGATTTGTTTCACTGCAAAGGAGGCCGTTCCGTTCAATGTTCGCTTCCCCCCGATTCCAGACTGTCTTCAGAGCAAATAAATGAACTAACAGCCAACGGCAAAACAGAACTGGCTAACCACCATATTTCATATCCCTTCCCGATTCCAGACTGTCTTCAGAACAAATAAATGAACTAACAGCCAACGGCAAACAGGACTGGCTAACCACCATATTTCATACCCATACCGCACTACTGATTGCATCTGAGAATCAGACAACGTGTTGAATGAATAAAAGGGAGATTATTAACATCTCAAACATTTTTCAAGCCGGAGACAAAAACAGATTGTAAACGGGTGTCAGTTACGTCTGTTACCGATCTGTAACAATGTCGACAAAGGAAGACCTGCACTTCTTCTGCTGACAGCCATGTGGAGTGTAATATTGGGGGGGGGGGGGGGGGGGGGGGGGGGGGGGGGGGGGGGGAGGGGGGGGGGGGGGGCATGCTTCGCCTCTTCAGTTTGTGACATCATAAGAAAATATCTTCATCGACATTTCTCTGTCTTGTATTGTGTATTAAGTCACTATTACTTCGCCCCCATGTTGTGTTTCAGCTATTCTCGGTAAGACGTCGGTCAGTTTCAGTCTTAAGACATTTTCGTTCGACTCGCAAGATTCTTGCCTACAGCAGTGAAGCTCAAACTGGGGACCGGAATAGCTCAGTGGTAGAACGCCGGACTCGTAATTTGGGGTTGCGGGTTCGAATCTCCGCCGAGCCGTATACGGTACAGGGGGATTTTTCCCTCGGAGTTAACATTGGTTTTGACTCCATGTCCCATACAGTCCTTTGATTTAGACTATAAACCGAGGTTCCGTGTGTGAACGC
>JADBJO010000306.1:75000-80000 GCA_016801955.1 Conus betulinus
AGTCCCATCAGCTGATCTCCTACTGGCTTCATAGCGTCCCACAACCGCTGTCCGGCAAGGCAGTCCACGTTTTCGCTCAAAGCACCAAAAAACATCTCAGGTCTGTCCAACTTGCGAATCGACGCGTTTCCTCAATACATCACACGACATCCCTCAACGTCCGTCCATCTAGGGAATCTCTGTGTTCCCTCAACACACAACACATCTTTCATTTCTGTTCAACGAGGGAATCAATGTCCCGCCCTGTCAGATCATTAAACTCTCAGTTCTGCTGAACTAGCGAGTCGATGTGTCCCCTCAATATACCACACAACATCTCTCCGTTCTCCCAACCTAACAATTGATGTATTCCCTCAGTGCGTGACATCACCCATGAGCTCTGTCAAAGTAGGCTATATATATATACATACATACATATACATATATATATATATATATATATATATATATATTATATATATATATATATATATATATGGGTTTTCTGAACACATCCATTGGTTCAATCCAATTAGGAAATCAGTGAGCTCGCCTACAACATTTTTCTACTCTGTTCAGTTATGGAATTATTACTCCACACAACATTTCTCATTTCTGTTCAACTGGAACTGTTCTCTGGAGCTGAGGTATCCCCCCCCCCCCCCCACCCCCAATATGCCGCACAACATCCTCAGTTAGCAACTCAGGGGTGTCAGCGTTTTCATGCAGTTTAGTGTAGAACACACTTCTGATTCCTTCAAACTAGGGATTAATCGTGCTCCTGTTCTATGTATATCAGCAGATCTCTTAGTTTGGTCAAACTAGAGAATAGACATGCTCTTTCCCTACGCAAGACGTATATCTCTTAGTTTGGTCAAACTATAGATAGGAATGTTCCCTCGCTACACGAGAAAGTGTCTCTGGTATCTCTTAGTCGTGAAAGCCTCTATCCCTCACTGCCTGACTGAAGGTCTGTTGACACAAGATTCTGTCAGCATCATCCTGTCATTCCCCTATGTTTTATTCATAGTTTAATATTCTACGGACAGTCGCCTTCAGGATCGCCAGGTAGCTCACACTACCATGATGTTTCCTTGGTGGTTGGTGATTGGGAAGGTTCTCAAATACCCTGGGACAGAACCTCTGGATCAACTTACAAGCTTTGGCACGCTGTGTGTATATTGTCTGCACATCGCAGGGAGACTGAAGCCAGAAAGACGTGATTCATTGAGCAGTTCCGACTTTGTGTGAAGGAGTACGAAGACACCGTTCTGGACTCTACTCTCACAGTCGTTCGTTTACAACGTCCAGCTTGACGTAAGAGGAATACACAACCTTTCTTTTCGTATAGTTCTGAGGAAACAGTCATCGAAGATAAGTGCAAGTTCGCACCCTGGCGCAGAATTTATGTCGAGATTTCTGAGTAAAAGATAATGACAGGGAGATGCCTGTAACGCACATATGGAATCTCACGTTTCAGGATGGGTCTTATGAATTAAACTCCGAATCCATTAGGGTAAACATGTCATCACTTTTCTCTTCCACTGCGATTCAGAACGTACTCTTCCTCCAAATTTGTACAATAACATCAAGTCCTTCATTATTACTGCGCACGTGTTCCTATCAGCTTGTTGCGAAATGACTTCAAGGGTTTGAAAAAAAGCGCTGGATTCTGTCTAAAGCGTGATCATTAAAACGGTAGTCATTTAGCAAAGTAGAGTTGAATGTCATAAAACCGTCAAACCACACAAGTTTTTTCATCAAACTGAAGGTCTTTACTCTGTGTCACACGAGGTAGTTTTGTACCACTCATTTTGTTTTGTTGTTATGGTTCGTGTGACACAAGCGCCACTATTCAACCACTCAGTTTGTATGTCACTGTAAGGTCTGTATAAAAAAAATATGCAGCCATTCAATTTATTTGCTACTGTATAGTCTGTTTCACATAAAGCTAGTATCCTACCGCCCGGTTTATTTGTCATAGTATTCAATTCATTTGCTACTGTATGTTCTGTTTCGCATACAGCCTGCTTTGTCACTCCGTGATCTGTGTCATACAAGCCACCATGCAAACATTCACTTTCTTGCTGTATGGTTTGTGTCACACAAGCCAGTATGTGACCATCCAGCTTATTTGTCATTGTATGGTCTGTGTCACACAAGCCTGTATGTGACCACCCAGCTTATTTGTCGTTGTATGGTCTGTGTCACACAAGCCAGTATGTGACCACCACTTACTTGTCTTTGTATGGTCTGTGTCACACAAGCCAGTATGTGACCACCCAGCTTACTTGTCTTTGTATGGTCTGTGTCACAGCCAGTATGTGACCACCCAGCTTACTTGTCTTTGTATGGTCTGTGTCACACAAGCCAGTATGTGACCACCCAGCTTATTTGTCATTGTATGGTCTGTGTCACACAAGCCAGTATGTGACCACCCAGCTTATTTGTCATGTATGGTCTGTGTCACACAAGCCAGTATGTGACCACCCAGCTTATTTGTCATTGTATGGTCTGTGTCACACAAGCCAGTATGTGACCACCCAGCTTATTTGTCATTGTATGGTCTGTGTCACACAAGCTTGTATGCAGCCATTCTGCGTATTTGTTGCTGGATCGTCTGTGTCACAAAAGCAAGTACACACAACCACTCAATTTATTAGTAACTGTATGGTCTGCGTCACACAAGCCAGTATCCAACCAATCAATGTGTCCCTGTATAATTTGTGTCACACACACCAGTAATGAGCCACTCAGATTTTGTCAGTGTATGGTCTGTGTCAAACACGGCAGTGTCCAGCCACAGAGTTTGTTGGTCCCACCATGATTCGTATTATACAAGCCTCTCAGTTTGTCATTGTATAGCCTGTGTCACACAAGCCAGTATTCAACCAAGAACTATTCAGTTTAATTGTACCTGTAATATCTGTGTCACACAAGCCTGTATCCAATGCACAGTATCCAATTGTCACTGTATGTTTTGTCACACGAGTCAGTATCCAACCACTCAGTTATTTATCACCGCGTGATCTGTAACACACAAACCAGATGCAACCACTCAGTTCATTTGTCACTGTATAGTTCGTGTCACACACGTCAGTATAACCATCCACTGAGTTCATTTGCCACTTTATGGTTCGTGCCAAACACGTCAGTATAACCGACCACTCAGCTCATTTGTCACTATGTTCTGTGTCACACACGTCAGTATAACCATCCGCTCAATTCATTTATCACTGTATGGTCCGTGCGACACAAGTCAGCATTTAACGACAATTTGTCAGTGTATGGTGTGGGTGACACACGCCAGTGTCCAGCAGCTCACCTCTGATCGTTTCGCACTGGGCCGGGCAAACCCATAGCATTGCACAGCATCTCCTAAGTCATGAAACCAAAGTGTCTGTAAATAGAACCATCACAAACCCACATCACTGTACGTCCACACAGTGTAAGTTTCAGTTTTTTTCATCAAAAATATGTCACGGCGTGTGTACCAATCCATAAACGCTACGTCACACTGGTGAGCCCCTGGAGCACAGTACGCGGGCGCCTCAAGATAAAAAACACACAAAAAAAAATGTCTGTTGAACCACATACACACTGACTGACCACACCCGATAGATAGAACGCCAGTGGAGATTCCGGACCCGTGTCCACCACCAACGCACAACAATGGTAGCAGGTAGGCCCACACTTGATGTACCGACCCGTGTGTCCTCCACCGACGCACAATAATGGCAGGTAGGCCCACACTTGATGTCCTCCTGGCGTGAGCGTCCCAATATCAGTGAGCCCCTGCTCACTAATTTAATTAAGCCACACTCTCTCCTCCTCGTTGCGTGATCCAGCCGCTGGAAGCTGTTTGGGTCAAGAGCCTTCAGCGATGATAACGGGGGAAGCTCACGGACACCGGGGGGGTGGTTTGAAGAAAAGCGGGGACAAGGGATAGTGAGCAGTGTTCACTAATCTACAAAGCTGGGGTTGTCATAGGGAGAGAAGTGGATGAGAGAGGGGGGGGGGGTGGGGGGGGGATGGAGGGGGGCGGGGGGCATCCCAAGTCCTCCCTGGGTTGGCCAACCCATCTGTCTTGTCACTTCCCTGACCCGCAGCTAGGGCCTGCAGGGGGGCAGGTGATAAGAGAGGGGGTTATCAGGGGTCAGGGCTCTTCACGCCTTCCCGTGTCCTCTCCCTCTGCTCCGTCCTCCCCTCTCTGAGCTGATGACAGGAGGAAATGTGACCGGCTCGTGAGCTCTCTTGCCAGCATGAGGGAGTGTTTTTCTTCAACCGACTGCACGCCTTTGTCTGTGTGAGCACAGGAAAATAGCCATCAACACGCCCTCCGATGTTGGTCGAAAGGGGAGTAATCGATGTGGTAGTTATCAACACCATCATCTTCATCATCATCGTTATCGTCACAGCGACACCATCACTGTACTGTAAGTACACACACACACACACACACACACACACACACACACACACACACACACACACACACACTGACTGAAACCAATTTATTGTCAGATTAACTCAAGGTTGTACTGACCACACACACACACACACACACACACACACACACACACACACACACACACACATGGTGACTGAACGTTGCCCAAAGTGTATGTTTGCCCCTTGAAAAAAGGTTTGTAATTGCACTTCATATCATTTTGCTTAAATACAATCACAGCATGTCAAGACGTACTGGGAAAAGTCACCTGTCCACCGTACACACACACACACACACACACACACACACACACACACACACACACACACACACACACACACACACACACACACTCAGCGCTACCTTTTCAACCTGATCACGAAGCTTTGCTTTGCAGATGACATCGATCGCCTGGCAGGCAAGGAACAAGAACGTGCCCAGCTTGTTGAAAGATGGATGGAGCATCAAAACAACGAGTTTGATGGCAGTCCGCACCGGGAGACCAAGATCATAGCCACACAGAACGCTGCTATCAATACTGATATAACTGTCCAGGCATAGACACTGGGGA
>JADBJO010000306.1:90000-92500 GCA_016801955.1 Conus betulinus
CGTCAGATAGAGACACACCACAGTCCATAATTCTGTGGTGTTCCGACCGCCAAGGGTTCGAAAAAGAATCCAACAGCACCCCAAAGCAGCCAGCGAAAGGCAGTAGTATTAAACAAAACGAAAGTGTGGAGACGAAAAAAGTTGTTGAAAACTAGAAACATTACGCAAACAGTATAAAATGTAAGGGACTATCTTTGAGCCTACACACACACACACACACACACACACACACACACACACACACACACACACACACACACATACACACACACACACACTCCTTCACTCACTTAGCATACATACTAGAAAGAGAGAGAGTGAGGGGGAGGAGAAGAGGGAGGGAAGAGAAAGGGAGAGAGGGGGACAATGACAATGACAATGCTTTATTGACAATAGTTAAACAACTCCTACGCCAAGGGAGTGCATGTGCAATTTCCAATTAGTGTTGCAAACTCTGCTAACAATGGAAATGCGAGTCAAAAAGAAGCGTAGGTACGTGCGCGCGCGTGTATGTGTGCGTGTGTGTGTGTGTGTGTGTGTGTGTGTGTGTGTGTGTGTGTGTGTGTGTGTGTGTGTGTGTGTGTGTGTGTGTGTGTGTGAATGTGTGTGTGAAATGAATGAGTAGACATGCGCATGTGTGTTTGCCTATCCTACACACAGAAAAACAGTTGAACAATACTAAAAACTAAAAAATGAAGAAAAAGACAATTCATCAAACAACAATTATTCTCATCACAATAAACCATTTATTGCATAATCATGATTAAACACAACCTACATATTAAGTTTTTCCCTCTAAATCGAAAAGCTTCCAACACAAAACTTTTTTTTTTTTTGTTGTCCCAACCTCTGCGCCACCTCAGAGGCAGTGCACCCCGCCGCTCATTCCGACACCCCGTCCACAGCTACAGCCCGGTCGGCCCCGCCACAGCCCCGGCACCGGCAATCCACAGGGAGCAGTCAATGTCAAGTCGTCAAGAGGCAACCCACCGGAGGAGACATTGCACTGCCGCCGAGTTACTTCGGTGGTGTTCAGTGGCGCCTGTTCTGATCTAACATACGCAGGACACCACCTACTGAGCCCCCTACTGACGACAATATTGCTTAGTCGCGGAGCCAGCGTGATGAGCTCTTCCCCCGGAGGGCGCCACCAGGTGTCCGTCCAACGACAGTCCCCCATGGACTCGCCGATACCGGTGACCCTAACGGAAACCAAGCAAGGCCACAGACGTGGAGAGGACATCGAAATTGAGGTCACCATGAGAGCAGGGCATGAAGGGCCACAGAATTTGAGACTTTTTAAAAAAATGTTGATCGATGAGAATAAGGATGATTAAGATTATGCTACGGATTTCCATTTCGGTCTGAGACTACATGACAGGGCTGTACTCTACGCTTCCTTTCATAAAATATATCCCGGCGTCAACCAGGCCCGAGAGATACAGGCACCTGCAGTGTTGGTCAGGAAATTTGAGCAACACTCTCAGAAACACATCCATTAAGTGGATGAAACTCGACTGTGTGGTCCCAGTCTTCCCAACTGAGTCCGCAGCAAACTCAACTCTGGGTAGAAGCCGGTCGGGGCAGGAAAACCCACATGACTCTGATGGGATTCGAACCCACGACCTCCCAGCCAGGAGTCCGCGACTCTAACCACTTCGCCACGGCGGCTGGTCTTCCGACACAAACCTAACAAATGAGTTTACAAATCTACATTTTCAGGGAATAAAATACCAAAGAAGTTTTGAGTTCGATCGAAAAAGGACTTAAAGGCAGAACAATCATTTCTAAATTTAACATACTTTGGGCGTGTAAAAACGAAGTGTTCCTAATCTTCAATGTCTTTTGAGCAGGATGGACACATTAAATCACTTTCCGCGTGCATCAACCATCTTTTTTTCTTGCTTAAAACCCCAGGCTTCTCGTTCGAAACCGAGCAAACCCATCTCTAAAGCGCTTACAAGAAATTGATGTGAGATAGTTCTCAGCTTGAAAAAGATCTTTAAATGAGTGATAAAACTTTCTTCCACGTTACCATGCCAGTTTTGCATATGGAACGCAAGTTAACCTATCTTTAAAGTCTGCCAGAGAGAGAGAGGTGGGGGGGGGGGGGGGGAGGCAGAAGAGGAAATGGAGTTGGAGAGAGAGTCGGAAGAAACAGAAAGGAAAAAGACACAGAGAGGGGGTGGGGGGGGAGGGAGGATAAATGTAGCGAGCATGGGACGGGAGGGTAGAATTTGAGAGCGTGGAGCAGGGAGAGGGGAGTGTGTAGCCGAGTGATTATGACTAGCGATTGCCCAACGCCCACATTTCATCGACTGGGATCTGTTCACACTGACGCCAAGGTCTGTTAATTAAGTTAGATAGTGCCCCAAGGCCACAACAGTCACCCGACCAGTCCGACACCACTCTGCTGGGAACACCAGCCAACAGTACGAGGGGAAGGTGAAAAGTATGTACTGGACAACGACCAAAGTACAAATAAACGTACAAAATACAG
>JADBJO010000306.1:110000-120000 GCA_016801955.1 Conus betulinus
GTATGAAATATCATTAATGTTATATTGTACCCCTATCAGAAGGGATCATGGCCTATAATGATTGAATTTTTTCGTTCGTTCGTTCGTTCGTTCGAAACGCCAAACCATGTCCTGGAGCAGTGAGGAATAGAAATGTTTGGAATATGTCTTATCTTAATGATTTTTTTAAAATGATAAATCACCTCTCTCTCTCTCTCTCTCTCTCTCTCTCTCTCTCTCTCTCTCTCTCTCTCTCTCTCTCTCTCTCTCTCTCTCTCTCATACGTGCACACATGTATGTAAATATAATTATGAGTGGCTGAGTGCATGCTTTATTTGCACTCCCATAAAGGAGAAAGATTGAAATTCCCATTTTGGTGATACACGCATGTCTTACTGTTTGAAAGTAATTTTAAGTACTATAAATATTTTCAGTGTCACGTTTGTAACTATAAATATGTATGTCTTAACTTTTTAGAGCAGCGGTCAGGAATGTAATTTCTCTTCTAATGAGAGATAATAAAGTTTTCTGAATCTGAATCTGAATTCTCTCTCTCTCTCTCTCTCTCTCTCTCTCTCTCTCTCTCTCTCTCTCTCTCTCTCTCTCTCTCTTAAGTGAGAATTCACAGACGGAAAAAAGTGCATATAAACATGCTATAAAGCATTCCCTCCATGCGCCAATTCGTTCATCCAACACTGTTTTATATGGAGAGGTTGGCAGATACCTTAGTATGTAGTACATTTGTGTAATGGTTGAAGATCTTGAAGTTACCAAATCACATTTAAGCGGACAAACCTGTAACATAATGCTTTCACAAAAGGAAAACAAAATGAAGGAAAGTGGACTCGTAAAGTAAGGAAAGTTCTTTCAGAACAGTTTTGGAATCGTGTGGATGACCCAGGATGTAGAAAACGAGCAACACTTCATTGCAGAATATAAAGACAGGCTTATTTGTTCTGTTTAACAAAACTGACACTCAGATATGGAAAGTAAAGAAAGTATCGCTGGTGGTTTTTTTAATTTCAAAGTGTGTGTGTGTGTGTGTGTGTGTGTGTGTGTGTGTGTGTGTGTGTGTGTGTGTGTGTGTGTGTGTGTGTGTGTGTGTGTGTTTGCATCAGTTATCGGATCAATGGAGCACCTAAAGGCTGTGTGTGTGTGTGTGTGTGTGTGTGTGTGTGTGTGTGTGTGTGTGTGTGTGTGTGTGTGTGTGTGTGTGTGTGTGTGCGTGCGTGTGTGTGTTTTGTCTTTTTCCCCAAAGGCTGAAATCCACCTCTTCATTTTGGGTGCTTCACACTGTCCTCTTCATCTGAAAAAAGCAATTTCCACTACTAGCTTTTTTTTCTTCTTTTTTTTTTTCTTTCTTTCTTTTTTTTTTTTTTTTTTTTTTTTTTCTCCAACCAGTCCCTTACACACCATCATTCAGTCTGTATGTTCTCTTACAAATGGACATAGTCTTACTGATTTTAGTGTTTTGGTGTTGGATACAAAATGTCTGGGGTTATTAATGTTCTAATGTGCGGTGTACTGGCACTCTCACACTGATAATGTGTTGCTGTGTTTACTTCTGAAACGTTTCTAAATGTTATAACAGATAAATGGCGCAGAATGAATTATGCAAGATTCAGGCTGAGAACTTAGGTTTTGATGCAAATAAAAGATGGTTCGAAAGTGGAATATCCACAGAATCACCTTGTCCTGCATGTAGACACATTATTGACGATGAAGAACACTTTTTCCCCACTTTACTGCATATAATGAACTGCAGGCAAATCGTTCATTTTTTTTTTCAGTTAGACATAGCTTAAAGACAAGATGTTGTTGTCGTGTTATCAACAGATGACGAACTTGTAATTAAATCCAGCCTCAGCCTGAACAGAGATCAAGGCTTTGAACTTTCCCCCTATCTACAATCAGATCCTGACAACCGTTCACCCCACACAACAGTCGCCCCCACCAGGCCTCGCTGCCACGACAGCAACAGTGAGCTGAAGAAGACAGGGCGACCCTGTCGAAATATTCTCCAAGTAAGTTTTGATTCTGCGTCTTTAACTACTTTTCTAATGTAATTAACTCAGTTGCAAAATTCATCGCGGAAGCACTGAAGATTAGACAGATGAGGGATAGTCAAAATTAGAATAATGCAACGTAAGAGATGTATGAATGAATAATACCATCCACCGCATGTGGAGGAGATCAGAAAGATGCAATGTCATCATTTGATTGAGTGGATGGTCGAGTCAGTTTTACCATTTTTGTTTGTTTGTTTGTTTTCTCTTTTGAACGTTACTGTATTACTCCTGTGTGCGTGGATACCCGGAGATGTTACGATTTTTATGTGTTTTTTGTTAACCTTTGATTTCATATGCACTGGAAATAAGTGGATTATTATTTGTTTGCTACGAAAGGGAGAGGTAAATGTTATTGTCCTGTCATCCCCCCACCCCCACCCCCCACCCCCCCTCCGCCCCCAAAAAGACGTCTTTGGCGATGACAATAAATATGAAAGTGTTAATGTGTCAAAAGTCTCTCCCCCTCTCTCTCTCTCTCTCTCTCCTCTCTCTCTCTCTCTCTCTCTCTCTCTCTCCCTCCCTCCCTTTATTTATGACACACCTACAGAGCAAAAAATATATAGCTGAGAGAGAGAGAGGAAGCGAGAGGATCAGGAGGAGGAGGAGGAGGAGAGAAGATAGCAACACAGAAGAAAGAAATGAGGGGAAAGGAAAAAAAAAAAAGGCAGACACACAGTAAGAAAAACAGAAGAAAGAACAAAAGACAGAAAGAATGCAAGAAAAGATGAAAGAAAGGAGAGACGACGACTAAATAGAAAGACAGAAAGACAGACAGACAGACAGACAGACAGACAGACAGACACAGACAGACAGAAAGACAGGAACAGAGACAGACAGAAAGACCGAAAGAAAGACAGCTGCAGAAAGAAAGAAAAAAAAAAAAACAGAAAAAGACAGAAAGAAAGAAAGAAAGAAAGAAAGAAAGAAAACGAGAAAGAAATAAGAAGTTTGAGAATGAAAGAAACAAGCAAACAACAAAAAGAAAAAAGAGAAAGAGAGAGAAAGGAGTGAAGAAAGAAAGACAGAAGGTAAGAAAAAGAAGGAAGAAAGGAGTAAAATCAAAACTACAGAAGGAAATGAGTGAAGAATAACCAAAAGAAAGGAGGAAAGATGGGGGGGGGGGGGGGGGGGGGTGGAGAAAGAAAGGAAGAAGAAAGAAGGACAGAAAGAAAGAAAGGAGGAGAGATAAAAGAGGAAGTAAAAAAACAACAGGACTAACAAAAGAAAAAAAGCAAAAAAAGCCAAAAAAACAAAAAAGTAAAAAAAAAAAAAATAAGAAGAAAGAATGAAGGCATGAACGTAGAAAAAAAATAATAAAAGCGTATAATAAACAAAGAGAACAACTGATAAACAATGAGACAAAAGGAAAATTATCAACAACAAAAAAGGAGAGAAAACAGCAGAAAGAAAGAAAGAAATTTGGAAGGCAGAAAAGAACACTAATGGCACTAAGATGGTTACAGAAATCTGCTCTCTCCACGGTGCCAGAAACGCTCAAGAACGTCATCAAAAAGCCACCCACAAAAGCGTCAGCCAGACAGCTTGAAAAGAAACTGGTGCTAATTTGTTGCTTAAGCCAACAGCACTCCACGCATGAAACGATGCATCCACGCCTCGCTGAGTTTTTACTTCGTTGACCAGTGAGCGTGTTACGTGCATAGTTAGAACGCTCTCTCTCTCTCTCTCTCTCCTCTCTCGTCTACTCTCTCTCTCTCTCTCTCTCTCTCTCTCTCTCTCTCTCGAAGAGCAGACGCGGATAGAGTGGAAAACATTACTCCAGAAAATTAAACTTGAATTGTATGAGGATCATGAAACTAGAAGACAGAGAGAGGGAGAGAGGAGAGAGAGAGAGAGAGAGAGAGAGAGAGAGAGAGAGAGAGAGAGAGAGAGAGAGAGAGAGAGAGAGAATGTTCTTTGATTTATTTTGGTCGTGTGTGTGTGTGTGTGTGTGTGTGTGTGTGTGTGTGTGTGTGTTTGCGCGCGCGTCTGTCTGTCTGTCTGCCTGTCTGTCTGTCTGTCTGTCTGTCGGTCGGTCGGTCGGGTCGGTCGGTCGGTCGGTCTGTCTATGTGCGTGTGCTGACGTGCGCGCGCGTGTATGTTCTTGTGTGTGTGTGTGTGTGTGTGTGTGTGTGTGTGTGTGTGTGTGTGTTTATGTGTGTGTGTGTGTGTGTGTGTGTGTGTGTGTGTGTGTGTGTGGTGTGTGTGTGTGTGTGTCTGTCTGTCTGTCTGTGTGTGTCTGTCTGTGTGTCTGGGTCTGTGTATCTGTTTACCTGTGTGCGTCTGTGTGTTTGTGAGTATAGATTTCCTTTTTCTTCATCACCAACATGCCTAGACCTAATCCAGCCCGAACGATAGAACGAAAACAAAGGCCTCCACCACCACCCCACCACCCCAACCCCCCACCCCCCACCCCCGACTCCTATCCCCAAACCTCCATGCTAACCCCCAGTCCCAACGGATACTCTCACAGAAAGCACGGAATGGGTTGGGGAAGTGGAGTGGAGTGGGAGCGGGGAGCGGGGGCGGGGGGGGTGGGGGGTGGGGGGGGGGGAGGGGAGGGAATGTAGCGTGAATCGATGAGAGGCTGGTTTTCCAGTTGCCTGAGCAATAGCAGAGAATGCCATCTCCATCACAGGGGGGACTTTCCTCCGCTGGGTGCAAACCCCACTGGTCCTGGACCGCCGAATGCCACCAAGGACCTTGTCCCCCGCCCCCACCCCCACCCACATCCACCCGTTCCCGTCATCCACCCATCCACCTGCCCCGCCAAAATGGACCGGGGATGGGGAGGGGTGGAGGGGGGGGCGGGGAAGGGGAGGGGGGGAGTTCGTGTAGGAGGCGGAGGTAGGAGAGGACTGAGGTGGGTGGTGTGGTGGTGGTGGTGGTGGTGGGGGGGGGGGGTGTCAGGAGGAGTGCCGGAGCAGGGGGGGGGGGGGGGGGGGGGGGGGCGGAGTTGATGGGAGGGGAGGGAAGGAGGGTGGGGTGTGTGTGTGTGTGTGTGTGTGTGTGTGTGTGTGTGTGTGTGTGTGTGTGTGTGTGTGTGTGTGTGTGTGTGTGTCTGCCTGTCTGTCTGTCGGGGTCGGTCGGTCGGTCGGTCGGTCGGTCTATGTGCGTGTGCTGACGTGCGCGCGTGTGTATGTGCTTGTGTGTGTGTGTGTGTGTGTGTGTGTGTGTGTGTGTGTGTGTGTGTGTCCACATTGCTGTGACAATAGAACAGACAGAATCACGTTTGGTTGAAAAAATCTCTCTCTCTCTCTCTCTCTCTCTCTCTCTCTCTCTCTCTCTCTCTCTCTCTATTATCTATCTATCTATCTATCTATCTCCAGAAACGTATATCGTGGGAGACAGAAACGAGAGAGGAATAGTCAGAGAGAAAGCAACAGACAAAGTGGCAAATATAGAAAAGAGAGAGAGAGAGAGAGAGAGAGAGAGGAGAGAGAGAGAGAGAGGGGGAGAGAGGGAGGGAGGGAGGGAGGAGGGGGACCAGCCAGCCAGCCAGCGAGCTAGACAGACAGACAGAGATAGAGACAGACAGAGACAGACAGGACGCAGACAGACAGACAGGCAGCAGGGCAGCAGGCACAGACACCAGACACAGACACAGACACAGACAGACAGACAGACAGACAGAGACAGACAGAGAAAAACGCGGACTATAATAGCTCCCGCCGTTCCTGAACAAGACAACGCCATCTCCCAATCCTGATTTCCTGTCGTGCTTGAGGAGGGAGGAGGGGGGGGGGGGGGGGGGGAGTGGGGGGGGGGGGGGGGGGGGGGGAGGGTTGGAGGTAGGGGGGTAAGGGGCGAAGACGCTGGCAAGAGGGAGGAGTGAGGGGAGACAGGGTATCATTCTGGTGCGTGCAAAGTGGCGATAGCGGTAGTCAAGTGGGTTCTTAATCTATTGGTCGCTGGTTCGAATCCCAGCACTGCCTAGAGGGTGGGGTAGGGGAGGCAGGGAGATTGAAGGAGCGGGTTCTCTTAGAGCATGAACCTCTTCACTTACTCATGTTGAAGATCCTACGCACGGTCTCTGAGAGAGCGAGGCGGGAGATGCCAAGGCAAAATACCTGTCATGCATGAAGATTTTTAGAGACAAAGAGGACTTCGCCACACATTCTCCACGGTTCACTGAAATGCTGTAAAGTATCCTCAGATGTTACCGCCACAACACCACTAACACACACACACACACACACACATACACACACTCTCTCTCTCTCTCTCTCTCTCTCTCTCTCTCTCTCTCTCTCTCTCTCTCTCTGCTTACCATTTTCTTTTTTTTTTTTTTAATCTTGTTTCTCTTATTGCTGTGTTTATTTTGTCAATTGATGTAATTTTTCCTTTTTGTTTATTGTTATTTTTGAGGGCAAAGTGTAAAAAAAAAACTTCCAGCTTATCTATTCACCCTCATTAAAGGTTTCGAGTTTCGAGTCTCTCTCTCTCTCTCTCTCTCTCTCTCTCTCTCTCTCTCTCTCTCTCTCACACACACACACACACACACACACACACACACACACACACACACACACACACACACACACACACACACATATGAACAAACACGCTCTCTCGTTCTCTCTCGCTCTCTCTCTCTCTCTCTCTCTCTCTCTCTCTCTCTCTCACACACACACACACACACACACACACACACACACACACACACACACACACACACAGGGAGCGAGAGGGTAGAGAGACGAAAAACAGAAATGAGAAAGACAGATAGACACAGACAGACAGATTGAGACAGAGATAAACTATCAGAAAGAGAGAAAGGAGAAGAGAGAGAGAGTGAGAGAGGGTGGGGGGGAGGCAGACCGACAGAGAGACAGAGACAGACAGACAGACAGAGACAAACAGACAGACAAACAGACAGAGGCACCCAGGCAGATAGACAGAGAGAAAACACACACACACACACACACACACACACACACACACACACACACACACACACACACA
The DNA here is from genome assembly GCA_016801955.1 of Conus betulinus. Taxonomy (NCBI): domain Eukaryota; kingdom Metazoa; phylum Mollusca; class Gastropoda; order Neogastropoda; family Conidae; genus Conus; species Conus betulinus. Next base: position 117,011 of record JADBJO010000306.1, read on the forward strand.
CTCACTCACTCACGCACGCACGCACACACGCTGACGCACGCACGCGCACGCACACACACACACACACACACACACACACACACACACACACACACACACACACGTCTTACTTTCTGATTCTCTGGATTGTTTGCCCGAATCATCCAGGACGGAGATGTCTTCAAGTACACTCTCAGCCTGTTCCACCGTGACGTCATTTTCTCTGACGTCATCTCTTCAGTCGGCGTCACTTTACAAAGCTCTTTTCCCTGGAAGTTTTGACTGCCCGCAATTCCTTTATGCTGAGACTAGGAGTATTAGGACTGACTCACGATGATGATCTAAGGTTTGGGGCTTTTCTGCAACTCACTGTCCGTTGTACTTTATCGAGGACTCACCCAGCCCTTGGTAAGGCAAATCAAAACGATGTTTTATCCCTCATTTTATCAGCCCTGCTTGTGGGGTGTTGCCCAAATGTCGCAAAGGAAAACAGGGGCTGAGAATGGCTAGAAGTACATTCAGGCAGAACTATTCCACCTCCAGCTCGATGTATTCAAATGTAGCATTATGGGATGCCGCTTGTAGGTAGAATCCACTAAACGCACGGGTGGAATAAGCTCAGCTCGAGTGGTTTGTCCCATCTTCAAAACAAGCGCACTTCCAGCCTGGTCTCTCTTGTACAGAATTGGATGCCAGAAAAAAAGGCTTCTGGTGCCATAGCGAGTTCTATAGAGCATCATGACGTCTTTTTATCTCTTTACATTTATCCAGCTGCTGGGAAATACAACAGGTGCAAAAGTCGCACTGAGTAGTTTTGCTGTGTCAGTTTTCACAATTCATTTGATTTTGCTGCCTTTTGAACCGAGTCGTGACAGTGCATTGGTGTTGTTTGGATCCTTCAGACACACACATACTTCCTGCCTGTGCAGTACACCTAAGTTCACTGTCGGTCAGTGTCACTTCTCGTCTCAGTCCGGGTCACCCGACTTCTGCACTCAGTCTACATTGTATAGCTCAGCAAGCTACATTGGTGGGTGTAGTTGAAGAACGTATCAGCTCAATGCCAGCATTATAACAACAAAGTCTGTTGCGTGGGTGGCGTGTGTGCCACATAAAGAAACAATGAGAGATGGTCGTCAGCAGATGTGAACGATTCACCAGCGGTTCAAATGCCACAGAATAAAAACCAACCATCATGCCTGTCACTCACGGTGATCAACACTGCCAGGTATCATCACTCTTAGACAGGGCACACCTGCATGCCAGTCATCCCGAGTACAAGCAGGAACCCAATCTTCATTTACAAGTAAAAGAGTGACAGGGGGGAGACCACCCGCAGAGCTAACATCCGTGCATTGCTGATCGCTTTGCACGAGGGCTGGCATCAAAATACTGTCAATATGATTGCTGTCAGTTCCTGCACCATCGACAAACCGTGGGTTGGTAAGCAGCACAACGATGGCATGTCTGGAATGGGACAGTAACAGCATCAGCGCAATCGGTTATTGACATCACAGCTCATTGTTGACCGATGCATGGATGTATTCGTATGATTCGCTGGAGCAGGAATGAAGAATGGAAAGGGACGGGTCCTCATTTGTCTGATCAGCCTGGTTACGCAACGCCCGTGAGCACACGCACTGCACTTTCGCTGTTAGTGTGTTGCAGTCGGGTTGCAGTCTTAGTATTAATATTTTCAGTCTTAGTATTAATATTTTAAACCGCAACAGCAGAGCCAACATCCTCTTCAACTACACTCCCAACACCAAGAGCAGGCAGGAAGCGATGGAGAGTTAACGGCCCTGATTAGCATGGAGGAGGAGGAGGGAGGAGGAGGGGGAAACAGACTGTTTCAGGAGAGATTCTGACGATAGAGGCGCCGCTCAATGGAGTGAGGTGAGGGTGAGAGGGGAAGGGCGCAGAGTCAGGAGGCTGAAACGACTGGCGCTGCAGGAGAGCCGCCTTTGATTGGCAGGTGAAGTGGCCGGCCACCACGGCTGTTGGACTGACTGGGTAACAGAGATCACAACAGGGGGCAGACCAAATTGTGTGTGTATAGTGCGGTGTGACAGGGATGGCGGGGAGCCACGAGTTTTAAAACTGGTTTAGCTAATGCGGACAAACCAATAGGCACACACACACACACACACACACGCACACACACACACACACACACACACACACACACACACACACACACACACACACAGAGTCAAGACTCAAATGTCTTATTCATACAGGCCATAGCCCCTTAGAATGGGAAAATATATATTATAAATTATCTCGCAAACTGGTCTTGGGATTCTGATGTTGTATACATATTTCTCTTCCTGAATGCTTTGTATAAATAGATAGCTACTGGGAGAGAGAGGAGAGAGAGAGAGAGAGAGAGAGAGAGGGGGAGAGGAGAGGGGGGAGAGAGAGAGAGAGAGAGAGAGAGAGAGAGAGAGTTACCATAGATGGTATGGAGTGGAAAAGATAAGAAGTGGGGGACGATAGGTAAAGGGGGGGGGGGGGGGGATAGAGAGGGAGTATGGATGATTTCCACAAATGTACAAAAAAAGATACAATTTCTTGCTTAGATCGCTCAAAAAAAAAACGGATACCAGAAAAATGATCAAACACGTTATGTAACTACGCTGCATCAGCAGGTGGACCCAGACCGCAATTACAGTGACAACGAATCAAATGCAGGTATACTCGCAAAAAAAGGTGTAAGCTGACGTCATTTCATACACAATACCAGACATGTAACTGTGTTAACAATGTGTCTTTTTCTGATGTCACAAATAACAAACACAAAATTTACAAAACAATACTCCCCAGATGGGGATTTTGTAAATGTGTGTCCTTGTAGGAAAAGATCGTCTAGTATTTTTAATCTATGGCGCCACACTTTTAAGGAACTAATCATTATAGTGTGTGTGTGTGTGTGTGTGTGTGTGTGTGTGTGTGTGTGTGTGTGTGTGTGGGGGGGGGGGGGGGGGGGGGGGGGGGGGTCTGTGTAGGTG
>JADBJO010000306.1:130000-135000 GCA_016801955.1 Conus betulinus
CACACACACACACACACACACACACACACACGCACGCACACACACACACACACACACACACACACACACACACACACGCTCGCACACACAAACACACACACAGAGGGTGGGGGCAGACAGACAAACAGGCAGACAGACAGACAGACAGAACAGATAGATAGATAATTAGATAGATAGGTAGACAGGCAGATAGACATACTATTGCAGATAATGAGTCAATGTACAAATATAACGTACATTCATAGGTACATAATACATAGAGACAGAGAGACAGACAGAGGGAGAACAGACTTATTTGGACACGGGAGTTGTCCTTATTGCCACGTAAGCACACACGCAGACACACAAACACACATACATACTCTCTCTCTCTCTCTCTCTCTCTCTCTCTCTCTCTCTCTCTCTCTCTCTCACACACACACACACACACACACACACACACACACACACACACACACACAACTGTTGACAACATCCAACAAGGACAAGGAGTACTCACCGCCTTGGCTTGGGCGGGCTGTTGGCGGCAATGATGTCATACGACTGGCCGTCCATGACCCCTGACCTGCTATGTCCCGCAGCGCCAGTCATGGGCAGAGAAGGTTCAGACACGTGATCAACGTGGAGACAGGCACACACTGTAGGCAGCCGTCAGGGTGACCTCCCTTGCTTCCTGTGGGGCTGGCGCCATCGCTACCACAGAATTTCTGTCCACCAGTTTCGGCTGTGTGACTTCTGATGAGGTCTAGTTCATTGCAGTTCACGTGTATGAGTAGCCTGTGACACACATGTTGACTGTGATGTTCATGTCATTGATTATTCTCCTGACTTAGGTTGCAGTTCAATTCTGTGGTAGATTCGTCAACAGCGTTCCACCATGTCACTCTCATTTTACAGTGTTTCCACGTTTAGGATGTTGTTCCATTGTGACGTCTGTCCCACGTAACCTCATTATGTCTGCTGCCTTGAATGCTTCCTTCGTGTTCCTGTTACACCACCGACGATTCGTTTCGTCAAAGAAACGTGACCAGGTTCAACAAGATCCATTGTCGCTCTACACATCTGTCGTATAATGGGAGTTGACAGGACTAACAATTTCTGTGAAATCAATCAGTGACAGCGGTATGACCAATCGGTGAGAACTTCTCCCGGGAATCATGGGATCCATTCTTCCTCCAGTATTTCTTCATTGTCTGAGTTAACATCACGCGAGAGTAACGCTGTTCTACGTAATCCACTTGTTCAACATCCCCCTACGTGTACCCGTCCGTGGAACCTCTACGTGTACGCGTCCGTGGAACCTCTACGTGTACCCGTCCGTGAACCTCTACGTGTACCCGTCCCTGGAACCTCGTCGTGCGTTTTATCGCAGTGCATTCACACAGCATAGAACTTTATTTCGCATATGCTAAGTCGAGAGAATGATTTCACCCCATGCCTCACACCAGATTGTCTATCATTGCAAGTTTCAACAATTTAACTAGAAACTTTTCAGAGACTGTGTCACCTATCTTCAAGTGTTTGCCTTTATCTTAAACAGTGTATACGGACAAATCTGTCGGCGTTACAGCACTTTCCGTTTCATTTCCCCATAGTAGTTTAGCAGGCTGTGGCACTGCGCTGTGTGATGCCGAAAGGTGGTCCTGACAGTGGTGCCATGGCATCGTATTTTAACTGATACTTGCCCCTCGCTCTATCTGATTCCCAAGAATAGCCAACGTCACCACGTGATATTTCACCAATCATCTCATTTCCCTTTAAACAGGCAACGTTATCAGCCGGTCTCATTTCACCAGCCACTTGATCTCACAGAGGTAGTAGATAACATCATCCATCGATGTCATTTCACAGGACACATCCGTCCCGCAACAGCATCAGAACACGCTTCCCATCCTCTCCGTCTGGAATCACCCTCACCTCATAGCATGCCACGCTACACGTGAATTACACTCTATAGAAAGCGGACTGATGTAGACATGTTTGTGTCGGATCGGTTTAATCTGTCAGCCAAGCCTGACACTCTGATCACAACACTAATCCAGAGAGGGACCCCCCACTGAGGCTGGTGGTGGTGGTGGTGGTGGTGGTGGTGGTGGGTGGTGGTGGTGGTGGTGGTTCTCACCAGCTATCACCTCCATCACAGGAGGGTCGTGTTCCAGCCAGCTCTAATGCCAGTCTCCTCAACGGCCAATGCCTGAATCCAGCATGAGCATCAGCAGAGAACGGTGGGTCACAGGATCAATCAATGCTGCTCAATTAAGTGAAATCCTGTCGGACAACTTCGTCAGGGCTGGGTGATTTCTTTCACGTGTCACAGCTTACGCTGGCTGTTGATGGTGTCACAGACATGTATATCCACCAATAAATCCACTCATGCTATTCTTTGATCTGCATCTACATCGGCCCACAGAGGGAGCCTGCCTCCTCCATGGAAATACCACAGCGTGCAGTGTATGAGTATGTCATAACTCACCCAGCTGGGGTGCATGGAATCACTACTGTTATCAACACCGGCATCTCATCACTCGATTTTTTTTTTTTTTTTGCGTTGTACTAACCCCGAACCACCACGATGATTTTTGTAGCTTGTCACATGGGTACTGTCACTGGTCTGCTGCGACGCTTCCACGGTGCCATAAGCAATCAGATATCGGTCCATCACACTGGGCTGATCTGCTCTGCTGGTTGTGACCTGTGTGGACAGTACAACCACTGTTGTTATCAAGCATCACACCGCAGACCATGTCAGATCTGGAGGATTTGAAGAGAATATTTCCGATTTGTGCTTATGCTTGTGTGTATCAGACACCAAGAATCAAATTACGGAATATGTCTTAATATGGATCAACTACATGCTTGTGGGGACGACATAAACAATATAGGAACGTGATCTGTCAATCAGTTCTCTATATCAGTGTACAGTAATAGCTATGTGGTTAATCGATGCTCTGAATCAATGTACAATGAGAGGTATAACGTCCGTCCTTCATTTCCATTTATCAATATGTAATAATGTGTGTTCGATCTGTACATCATTCCTCTATTTCGGTGTACAGTAATGTACAGTGGGTGTGTGGATTGTTCTCTATATCAAGGTGTAATAATGGGGTGTGTGGCCTGTCCTCTGTATCAATGTACAATAATGGGTGTGTGGCCTGTCCTCTGTATCAATGTACAATAATGGATGTGTGGCCTGTCCTCTGTATCAATGTACAATAATGGGTGTGTGGCCTGTCCTCTGTATCAATGTACAATAATGGGTGTGTGGCCTGTCCTCTGTATCAATGTACAATAATGGGTGTGTGGTCTGTCCTCTGTATCAATGTGCAATATGGGTGTGTGGTCTATCCACCAATCCTCTATATCAATGTGCAATGATGTGTGTGTGGTCTGTCCTCTGTATCAGGCAAGAATAATGGGTGTATGTTCTGTCCCGCTGTCCTCCACATCAATGTACATTAATGGTTGTGTGCTCTGCTTATCAGTCCTATACATCAAAGGGGAGAAATGGATGTCTTCTCTCCCCTGTATCAATAACCAATGACGGGGAGAGGGAGAATGTGACCTGATCATCAGTCCTCTACAACAATGCAAATGAATGGGTGGGTTGTCTGTACATTTATCCTATAGGCTATATAAGTATACATTAATGAGTGTGTGATCTGTTCGTCAGTCCTCTATATCAATGCACAATAATGGGTGTATGATCTGTCCATCAGTCCTCTGTGTAAATACATTAATGAGTGTGTGATCGGTCCATCAGTCCTCTGTGTAATGTACAATAATGGGTGTGTGATCGGTCCATCAGTCCTTTGTGTAATGTACAATAATGGGTGTGTGATCTGACCATCAGTCCTCTGTGTAATGTACAATAATGGGTGTGTGATCTTGACCATCAGTCCTCTGTGTAATGTACAATAATGGGTGTGTGATCTTGACCATCAGTCCTCTGTGTGTAATGTACAATAATGGGTGTGTGATCTTGACCATCAGTCCTCTGTGTAATGTACAATAATGGATGTGTGATCTTGACCATCAGTCCTCTGTGTAATGTACAATAATGGGTGTGTGATGATCTTGACCATCAGTCCTCTGTGTAATGTACAATAATGGGTGTGTTCGACCGTCTTCTACATCAATGCACTACAATGGGCATGTGGTATGTCCATCAATCCGTTTTTGCTTTGTGTTTTTTCATTAATGCACAATAGCTGGTGTGTGATTTGTGTCCTCTACATCAATGCACAGTGATGAATGTTTGGTTTGTCCATTCGTCTTCTGTATAAATGTACAATAATGGGTGCGTGGTCTGTCCATCAGTTCTCAAAGTACAAGAATGAGCGTGTGATCTACCCTCTATATTAATGCACGATAATGGGGATGTGGATTTCATCAATCCTCTCTATCAATGTACAATAATGGGTGTATGTTTATCTTCTGTATAAGTGTACAAAGACGGATGTGTGATCTTTTCATCATCTTTACCACTGAAATAACACTGAAGACACGGGTGTCTAAGGACAAAGCTCTTACATTTTGTTGCTTTTAGTCTTTTTCTTTTTTTTACTTTTTTTCTTATATTTGTTTGTTTGATTGTTTGTTTGATTGTTTGTTTGCTTGCTTGTTTGTTTATTTGTTTGTAAATACTGCGTTGTGCCTAGAAGAAGAACAAGAAGGAAGAGGAGAAGGAGGAGGAGGAGGAGAAAAAGAAGAAGAAGAAAGAAGAAGAAGAAGAAGAAGAAGAAGAAGAAGAAGAAGAAGAAGAAGAAGAACAACAACAACAACAACAACAACAACAACAACAACGAGAACAAGAACAAGAAGAACAAGATCAACAACAATAACGACAACGACGACGACTCCGACAACAGCAGCAGCAGCAGCAGCAACAACAACAACAACGACAACGACGACGACACGACGACGACGACGATAATGACAATGATAGTGATGACGACGACGATGGTGATGATGATAATGATGATGAGGATGATAGTAAT
>JADBJO010000306.1:140000-145000 GCA_016801955.1 Conus betulinus
TTAGTCTCTTGTGCAGGTTGCGCTCAGTTTCACCAATGTAACTATGGTCACAGTCCTGGCAGTCTATCTTGTATATCACCCCTGAAAACCCCTAGTTTTCCGCAAAGATTGTACAGCGTGACTGTCCTTGATCTGTGGACAATAATCTATACAGCACTGATACAACAAAGCGCGGCTGGTGGTTTCTGCAGTGTTGGTACAACAATGAGATTGTCGACATCTGCCGGCGATGGTCTCCAAAATATTGGAACAACAATACGATTTGTCCTACTTCAGCGGACGAAGACCTCCGCAGTAACTAGTATTACAATGTGATTGGTCGACAATTGCGGGCGATGCTCACTGCAATTCCGGCACAGTGTGATTGTCCTGTATCTACATGTGAAGTTTCCGCAATATCAGTACAGCCATGTGATTGTTCTACATGTGTGGGTGACCTTGTTGACCCTATTGCCCTCCCCTCCTCTCATCGTCCTTCACCTCTTTGGCCCTTCCTGTCTGGATGAAACTTGACAAGAAATTTTATGTCTGCTGGTGTGGTTGGGTCCGTTCTCGACATTTGCGCCTCAGCATTTAAACCGCTGTTTTGTTTTTATGACGGTAAGGAAGACTAGTAGCATATACTATATTCATTATTATAATCTGACGCACGTTACTGTACTATAGATTCCTGGTCTCAAACAAAGGGCCATGTGCCAGACTGGGTGATGATGACAAGGGGGAGCCTAATTAGCGGGAGAGGGTTGCATGGAACTACTTTCACTCTCTGAGTGTTAAGAAGACCTCTGACGTTACTCCAGTGTTGATCACTGTGGAGGTTGTCAATAAACGACAATACCGTGGACTTTTCCTAATTGAAAGCAAGCGGGGCATTATGGGGCGGGAACAGTCCCGGACATGCAGGCAGACACACACTCTGTTTGCACGTGACTTCCGCCGTCTGCTTAAAGCTGTCATTGTATGGAGCTGCTTTTTTGTCTTCCACCGCTGGTACCAGCGGCCAGCTGAACAATCCAGAGGTGTTCTGGGCATCATTGTCCTTGTTTATGTCCACGTCGGAACGGGATGTGCGTAGGATGGAGACGGGGGGTGGGGTTGGGGGCGGGTTTTTTCTTTTAATTAATTAACCGAGTAGTCTGTGTTTTGTTGAACATTTCGTCCGTCAGCCAATCGTCCTTTTACTTACTCATTTAGATAATTACTAAGTCAGTTAGTAATCATCTCATCTAGTCAAAAAACCAGAAACACGCGGTAATTTAATGATGACGGCAGTCATCATCATTATCATTTTAAAACATCCAGTCTCATTGCTAGCTCACGGTGTTTTACACGAACACTCTGCACAATACACAAATTGACATCGCTTCATGACGATGCACTTACAGGCGTACGCACAACAATGCAGACACTCACCAACCTTCATCAAGAAATTTTCAAGGGAGATTATTGAGAGGGGTTAGGAATTACGCACAACAATGCAGACACTCACCAACCTTCATCCAGAAATGTTCAAGGGAGATTACTGAGAGGGGTTAGGAATTACGCACAACAATGCATATACTCACCAACCTTCATTAAGAAATTTTCAAGGGAGATTATTGAGAGGGGTTAGGAATTACGCACAACATTGCATACACTCACCAACCTTCATTAAGAAATTTTCAAGGGAGATTACTGAGAGGGGTTAGGAATTACGCACAACAATGCATATACTCACCAACCTTCATTAAGAAATTTTCAAGGGAGATTATTGAGAGGGGGTAGGAATGAGTTGGGGAAAGGAGATGAAGATGACTGACGCGAAAATGCAAACGAGACTCAGCAGACAAAACTGAATGTACAGTTGAAACAAGTTCTGATATATTGCCGAAAAGGCTCTGTTCGGAAAGTCGTACGTAAGAGAGGAAGAGACTCAAACAAGTGGAGTACAGGTGGAAATGAATTCTGAACCCACGGGGCACAGACGAAAAAAAAAAAAAGAGCTGCACTAAATGTTTTACTGAAGTCGTGAATATCAGAGGAATGATAGTAAACACAAGAGGAATGAAGAATTCTTGATGGCGAATACAAGAGGAGCGAAAGTTTTTCATGGTGAATTAAAGAGGAATGAAGAGTTGGATGGCGAACACAAGAGGAGCGAAGAGTTTTCATGGTAAAATTAAGAGAGAGGAATGGAGAGTTGGATGGCGATTACAGGAGGAAAAAGAGAGTTTCCATGGTAAATGACAGAGAGGAATGGAGAGTGTTTCATGGCTAAACACAAGAGGATGGAGAGTTTTCATGATGAATAGAAGAGGAATGAAGAGTTCTCTTATGGTAAATATAAGAGGAATGAAGAGTTTTGTTTTGTTTTTTGTGGCGAATACAAAAAAGGTGAAACGTTCTTAATGGTGAATGTAAGAGTAATGTAAGTTCTTGATGGTGAATCCAGGGGAATGAAGAATTTGTTTATAGTGAATACAAGAATAATGAAGCATTTCTGATGGCGAACCCAGAGAAAAGAAAAGCTTTTTTTTTCTCTCTGGTAAATACAAGAGGATGAAGAAGTTCTTGATGGTGAATATAAGAGGAATGAGGAGTTCTTGATAGTAGATAAAAGCGGAATGAAGAGTTTCTGATGGTGAATACAATGGAATTGTGTCAGACAAGCAAAGGGGCATAACTGAAGGAGAGGGCTGCTCTATCTATCCAGCAACTGAGCTCTCAGAATTACAATACATCAAGAACAAAGTAGGAACAGAAGCAGAAGCAGCATCAGCACTTCAGCATATCCTTCACCTCCAATGTGCGCACAGTGACACTTCATCTGCTAATATCAGCGACACGATGTAGTCAGAACACCCTTCAGAGAGCAGTTCAAACATAGATAGATAGATAGATAGATAGATAGATAGATAGATAGATAGATAGATGGATGGATGGATGGATGGATAGATAGATAGATAGATAGATATAAAAAGGGAAGACACCAAGAGGAAATAAAACGGCAGGTCACGTGACCCAACTATCTGGTTAGCTTACAAATGTCTGAAAATCTTGAAAAAAAAAGTCGTTAAGGGGTTGCCTGATATGGTTTCTGGTTCCTGTGATAGGATATGCTTCCTTTATCACCTACACTTATTATGAATGTGCGCGTGCATGCGTGAGTGCATGTGAGTGTGTGTGTGTGTGTGTGTGTGTGTGTGTGTGTGTGTGTGTGTGTGTGTGTCTGTCTGTGTGTCTCTGTGTGTCTCTGTGTGTGTAAGACAGACAGACAGACAGACAGAGAATTTGCTTTTGAAAATTACTTCAACAAAAAAGGTTCTGGCTTCACACGCGTCCCGTTAGTTTTTGTCTGTCAACTAGATTACATAAAAAGGACTGTACCGATTTTGAAAGAAATTTGGTGGGGGAAAAAAATGAAATGTACCCCAAGAACGATCCTTTTAAATGTTAGTGTGGATACCAGTGAAAGAGTGAATCCAGAAATTTTGTGAGGGGTCTGCTCGACCTGAGCAAGCGGGGACTGCACTCTCCTGAGATCCCTTCCTGTTCTTATTCTTTTTTGTTGTTGTTGTTGTTGTTGTTTGTTTTTTTTTTGTTTTTGTTTTTTGTTTTTGGTTTGTTTTTGGGTTTGTTTTTTTTTTTTTGTATTCCCAGTTCCTATAGAACAATGTACCTTACAATAGGAACGAAGAAATGCTGTCTGTGTGTCTGTCTGTCCGTGGTCAAAATGTGTTCCACTCGCTCCAGACAAAACTTCTGAGCCGATCTTTCTGAAAATTTGTATTATGTTCATTATGGCTCACGGATGATGCCCCATGTTTTATTTTAACGTTATAGCCGTTACTAACGGCTATGAAGGCCCATAGCGGTTTTCTTCCTTTATGGAAAATCTCAAAAAGTACTTGGCCGATCTCTCTGAAAATGTGTAGGTATATTCATTATGGGTCACAGATGATGGCCGATGTTTATTTTACCAGAATAGCCGTTACTAACGGCTATAACGGCCCAAAACGATTTTTTACCTTTTTTATGGAATATATCATGCGTATTCAAGATAAACTGGGAGTACGTTTAGATGTTTTGCATCTTGTTTTCTTGTAACTCTGTTCAGTCTCCCATCTTTCAATACCATTTCAGATCAAGTTTGAGGTGGAAATATTCAGATGACTCAGCACTTGTGGATCTTTCCAACTCTGATTTTGTTTACTTCAAGGAGGTTCAAAGATTTGTTGACTGGTGCGATCATAACTATCTTGATCTGAATGTAACAAAAACGAAAGAAATGTTGATTGATTTTAGAAAGAATCCAAAAGCTGTACCACCACTTTTTATCAAAGGTGCTGAAGTAGAACGTGTTGAATCATACAAATATTTAGGAACTTTTATAGATAATAAGCTGAATTTTAAATCCCATGTTGAGTATGTCCACAAAAAATGTCAAACCAGATTATATTGTCTTCGCAAGCTGCGATCATTTCATGTGAATACTGACATTCTTCGGACATTTTATTCATGCTTCTTGGAATCTGTTCTAACTTTCTCATTTATGTGTGTTGGTATGGTGGGTTGACTGTGAAGAGCAGAAATGTGCTTGAGAAAGTGGTGAACGTGGAGGAAAAATCGTTGGTGAGAGACAAAAAAGTCTGAGTGAGCTATACAGGTGCCGTGTGTTGTTTGTAAAGCGAAGAAGATTACGTGTGACCAGACCCACGTTCTTGCAAATCAGTATGACCTTCTTCAGTCAGGACGAAGATATCGATCGGTTAAATGCAGAAGTGTCAGATTTAAACAAAGTTTTTTATTCCCCTGTCCATTGATTTCATGAACCGAGAAGATGTTTAATTGAAATCCAAATTCCTCTATATGAATGTATGTCATATGTGAGAAAATGGTAATGTGGCTAAATTTGTTTGTTATTTGCTGTGAATGTGTGTGACCACAAATTAATTTCTCAATTGAGATAATAAAGTTTACTTGACTTGACTTGACTTGACTTGACATTTTCTGAGGGGGAT
>JADBJO010000306.1:150000-162500 GCA_016801955.1 Conus betulinus
GCACGCAGGTTATGGATTAATGTACTGTGTGTTATTACATCAATAAAATGAACAAATAAAGCAATCATTAGACTGAGAAAAAGGAAAGAAAGGGACGAATAAATAAACAAATAAATAGATAAACAAATGAATAATAAAAGAATTACAAATGAATAAATAAATGAATGAATGAATAGATAAATAAATGACGAAATAGATCAATGAAAACAAATAAAAGACACCAGATAAAATTACTCTGCTATAATCTTTCCTTTCTTTCGTCTCTAATCCCTTTTGGAGTTGAATAGTTTCTCGCTGTTACCTGTTCATCAGTTTGGTCCTACTTTTAACTTCCCGTCTAGCGAGAAAAGAAAAGCAGTCACCTATCTGAACATCGTGGTCCTTTTCTGTCCTTGGCCACCAGACCTGGTCCTTGGCGCTTCTTTTGTGCCTGACATCTCTGCTGTCACGTCCCCGTGGTCTTTTCCCAGTGCAGACCCGTTGACCTGTTATCACTGTTTCTCAGGCAGAACTGGCTGACTGTTCTTGTTTCTGTCTCCATCTGTCAACGTCACATTTCAATAGTTTTGCACAGTCCACCAATCAATACGTCCAGCAGCAGCGGTCGATCACACAAGGAATGGACACACGTTTCTCACACAGGGTCCCCTGACGGAGAGACAGGAATGTGGGACACACGTAAACACACACATACTCTCACAAACGTGCACGAGCCTACACACGTACTACACACACACACACACGCACGCACGCACGCACGCACGCACGCATACACACACACACACACACACACACACACACACACACACACACACACACACACACACACACACACCCCCCATAAGCAAGCGCATGCTCACACACAATTGTTACTGGCAGGTTTCGATCTGTAACCTCTACGGGCGCTGTTGAGAAGAAAGATGGAAACGTGGTTCGATTATAGCAACAAACAACAGCAGCTGACACCCCGCAAGTGTGCTTGTAAACCGTCCATGAAATATTCAACATGCTACTTACATCACGGAGAGAAATTTCAACAGTGACAGGTTCTGTTTGTTTGCTTGCTAGCTTGTTTTCTTGTTTGTTTGTTTGTTTGTTCGTTTGTTTGTTGTCATGTTCTGTGTGTTGTTTATGGCTTGGGTTCAGTATTGGTTTCCATTCCCCTTACTGGCTCCCCCTTCTCCGTACTGGCTCCCCCTCCCCTTCTCGTTCCTGGCTTCCTCCTCCTCCTCCTCCTTACTGGCTTCTCCTTCTCCTTACTGGCCCCCTTCTCCTTACTGGCTGCCCTTACTGGCTTCTCCTTCTCCTTACTGGCTCCTCCTTCTCCTTACTGGCTGCCCCTTAGTGACCTTTCCTTTCTCTTTATTAGCGTCCCTTTCTCCTTAACGGAGAGTGACTCCGTACCAGCTTCTCCTTCTCCCCTCTTCCTCACCGGCTTCTCCCTCCCCTCCCTGATTTTTCCTTCCCCTCACTGGCTTGTCCTTCCCCTCAATGGCTTCTCCTTTACCTCACTGGCTTTTCCTTTACCTCACTGGCTTTTTCCATTCCCTCACTGGCTTTTTCCTTTCCCTCACTGGCTTGTCCTTCCCCTCATTGGCTTCTCCTTTACCTCATTGGCTTTTCCTCCCCCTCACTGGCTTTTCCTTCCCTACTCACTGGCTTCTTCTTCCCCTCACTGGCTTCTCCTTCCCTCACCGGCTTATCCTTCCCCTCACTGGCTTTTTCTTTACCTCACTGGCTTGTCCTTCCCCTCACTGGCTTCCTTTACCTCACTGGCTTCTCCTCCCCCCTCACTGGCTTTTCCTTTATCTCACTGGCTTTTCCTTCCCCTCACTGGCTTCTCCTTCCCCTCACTGGCTTTCTCCTTCCCCTCACTGGCTTCTCCCTCCCCTCATCGGCTTCTCCTTTACCTCACTGGCTTCTCCTTTCCCTCACCGGCTTATCCTTACTTCACTGGCTTCTCTTCACCCTCACTGGCTTCTCCTTCCCCTCCTGGCTTCTTCATTCCCCTCCTGGCTTCTCCTTCCCCTCCTGGCTTCCCCTTCCTCTCTCACTGGCTTCCCCTTCCCCTCACTGGCTTCCCCTACCCCTCACTGGATTCTCCTTCCCCTCACTGGCTTCTCCTTCCCCTCACTGGCTTCCCCTACCCCTCACTGGATTCTCCTTCCCTCCTTCCCCTCACTGGCTTCCCTTCCCCCTCACTGGCTTCCCCTTCCCCCTCACTGGCTTCCCCTTCCCCTCACTGGCTTCCCCTTCCCCTCCTCACTGGCTTTCTTCTTCCCCTCACTGGCTTCTCCTTCCCCTCACTGGATTCTCCTTCCCCCTCACTGGCTTCCCCCCTTCCCCCTCACTGGCTTCCCCTTCCCCCTCACTGGCTTCTCCTTCCCCTCACTGGCTTCCCCTTCCCCTCACTGGCTTCCCCTTCCCCTCACTGGCTTCTCCTTCCCTCACTGGCTTCCCCTACCCCTCACTGGCTTCTCCCTTTCCCATCACTGGCTTCCCCTACCCCTCACTGGCTTCCCCTACCCCTCACTGGCTTCCCCTACCCCTCACTGGCTTCCCCTTCCCCTCACTGGCTTCCCCTACCCCTCACTGGCTTCTCCTTCCCCTCACTGGCTTCTCCTTCCCCTCCTGGCTTCCCCTTCCCCTCACTGGCTTCCCCTTCCCCTCACTGGCTTTCCCCTACCCCTCACTGGCTTCTCCCTTCCCCTCACTGGATTCTCCTTCCCCTCACTGGCTTCCCCTTCCCCTCACTGGCTTCCCCTACCCCTCACTGGCTTCTCCTTCCCCTCACTGGCTTCTCCTTCCCCTCACTGGCTTCTCCCTTCCCCTCACTGGCTTCCCCTTCCCCTCACTGGCTTCCCCTTACCCCTCACTCACTGGCTTCTCCTTCCCCTCACTGGCTTCCCCTACCCCTCACTGGATTCTCCTTCCCCTCACTGGCTTCCCCTACCCCTCACTGGCTTCCCCTTCCCCTCACTGGCTTCTCCTTCCCCTCACTGGCTTCCCCTTCCCCCTCACTGGCTTCCCCTACCCCCTCACTGGATTCTCCTTCCCCTCACTGGCTTCTCCTTCCCCTCACTGGCTTTCTCCTTCCCCTCCCTGGCTTCCCCTTCCCCTCACTGGCTTCCCCTTCCCCTCACTGGCTTCCCCTACCCCTCACTGGCTTCTCCCTTCCCCTCACTGACTTCCCCTTCCCCCTCACTGGCTTTCCCTTCCCCTCACTGGCTTCCCTTCCCCTCACTGGCTTCTCCTTCCCCTCACTGGCTTCTCCTTCCCCCTCACTGGCTTCCCCTTCCCCCTCACTGGCTTCTTCCCTTCCCCTCACTGGCCTCTCCTTCCCCTCACTGGCTTCTCCTTCCCCTCACCGGATTCTCCTTCCCTTCCCTGGATTCCCCTTCCCCTCACTGGCTTCTTCCTTCCCCTCACTGGATTCTCCTTCCCTTCCCTGGATTCTCCTTCCCTTCCCCGGCTTCCGTATCTCCTAACCATCTTATTCTTCTTACTTGCTTCTTGTTTTCCTTACTGGTTTTTCTTTTTTCCTTTCTGGCTTCCCCTTCTCCTTACGAGACCCTCTTCTTAAATTCTTTCATCTTAGTTATGAATCATTTTATCCGTCAGCTTTAAATCATGTGCAGTGTGGTCTCAAAACTTAGTGGATGCGCTGTAGTGTATATGGACTAGTCCGCACGCAGTGACGCCTCCTTGATGAAAATGAAAAGAAAACTTTCTCCTTATCGGCTTCCCCTCCCCCTTCCCCTTACCGGCTTCCTTTACCCCCCTTCCCCTTACGGCTTCCCCTTTCCCCCTTCCCCTTTACCAGCTTCCCTTTCCCATTTTCCCTTTACCGGCTTCCCCTTCCCCCTCTTCCCCTTTTCCATCTTCCCTTTACCGGCTTCCTCTTCCCTATTCCCTTTACCAGCTTCCTTAAGCTTCCCCTTTCTTCCCTTTACCGGCTTCCCATTTTCCCCTCTTTCCCTTTAACCGGCTTCCCTTTACCGGCTTCCCCTTCCCCCTTTTTTCCCTTACCTGGCTTCCCCTTCCCCTCTTCCCTTTACCGGCTTCCCCTTCCCCTCTTCCCTTTACCGGCTTCCCTTCCCCTCTTCCCTTTACCGGCTTCCCCTTTACCGGCTTCCTCTTCCCCTCTTCCCTTTACCGGCTTCCCCTTCCCCTCTCCCCTTTACCGGCTTCCCCTTCCCCCTCTTCCCTTTACCCGGCTTCCCCTTCCCCTCTTCCCTTTACCGGCTTCCCTTTACCGGCTTCCCCTCTTCCCCTCTTCCCTTTACCGGCTTCCCCTTCCCCTCTTCCCTCCCTTTACCGGCTTCCCCTTCCCCCTCTTCCCTTTACGGGCTTCCCCTTCCCCTCTTCCCTTTACCGGCTTTCCTCTTCCCCTCTTCCCTTACCCGGCTTCCCCTTCCCTCTTCCCTTTACTGGCTTCCCCTTCCCCTCTTCCCTTTACCGGCTTCCCTTTCCCTCTTCCCTTTACTGGCTTCCCCTTCCCCTCTTCCCTTTTACCGGCTTCCCCTTCCCCTCTTCCCTTTACCGGCTTCCCTTTACCGGCTTCCCCTTTCCCTCTTCCCTTTTTACCGGCTTCCCCTTTCCCCCTTCCCTTTACCAGCTTCCCCTTCCCCTCTTCCCTGTACGGCTTCCCCTTCCCCTTCCCCTACCCGGGCTTCCCTGTACGGGCTTCCCCTTCCCCTCTTCCCTTTACCGGCTTCCCCTTTCCCCCTCTTCCTTTACCGGCTTCCCCTTTCCCCCTTCCCCTTACCAGCTTCCCCTTCCCCCTCTTCCCTGTACGGCTTCTTCCCCTTCCCCTCTTCCCTTTACCGGCTTCCCCTTTCCCTCTTCCTTTCCCCGGCTCCCCTTTCCCTCTTCCCCTTACCAGCTTCCTCTTCCCCTCTTCCCTTTACCGGCTTCCCCTTCCCCTCTTCCCTTTACCGGCTTCCCCTTCCCTCTCTTCCCTTTACCGGCTTCCTCTTCCCCTCTTCCCTTTACCGGCTTCCCCTTCCCCTCTTCCCTTTACCGGCTTCCCCTTCCCCTCTTCCCTTTACCGGCTTCCCCTTCCCCTCTTCCCTTTACCGGCTTCCTCTTCCCCTCTTTTCTTTATTGGCTTCCACTTCCCCACTTCCTCTTACCAGCTTACCCTTCCCCTCCCCTCTTCCCTTTACGGCTTCCTCTTCCCCTCTTTTCTTTATTGGCTTCCACTTCCCCACTTCCTCTTACCAGCTTCCCCTTCCCCTCCTCCTCCTCTTCCCCTATTCCCTTTACGGCTTCCCCTTTCCCTCTTCTCTTTACGGGCTTCTCCTTCCCCTCTTCCCCTTCCCTTCCCCTTTTCCCTCTTTACCGGCTTTCCCTTCCCCTCTTTCGCTTATCAGCTTCCCCTTCCCCTCTTCCTCTCACCAGCTTCCTCTTCACCTCTTCCTCTTACCGGCTCCCCCTTTCCCTCTTCCCTTTGCTGGCTTCCCCCTTCCCCTCTTCCCTCTTACCAGCTTTCCCTTCCCCTCTTCCCCTTCCCCTCTTCCCCTTCCCCTCTTCCCCCTTACTGGCTTCCCCTTACCGGCTTCCCCTTCCCTCTTCCCCTTTACCGGCTTCCCCTTCCTCTCTTCCCCTTACTGGCTTCCTCTTCCCCTCTTCCCCTTCCCCCTTCCCCCTTTCCCCTTCCCCTCTTCCCCTTACTGGCTTTCCCCTTCCCCTCTTCCCCTTACCGGCTTCCCCTTCTCTCTTTCCCCTGGCTTGGCTTCCTCTTCCCCTCTTTCCCCTTCCCCTCTTCCCCCCCCCTCTTCCCCTTCCTCTCTTCCCCTTACCGGGCTCCCCCTTCCCCCCTCCTCCCCTTACCCGGCTTCCCCTTCCTCTCTTTCCCTTACTGGCTTCCTCTTCCCCTCTTCCCCTTCCCCTCTTCCCCTTCCCCTCTTCCCCTTACTGGCTTCCCCTTCCCCCCTCTTCCCCTTACCGGCTTCCCCTTCCTCTCTTTCCCTTACTGGCTTCCTCTTTCTTCCCTCTTCCCCTTCCCCCTTCCCCTTCCCCTCTTCCCCTTCCTCTCTTCCCCTTACCGGCTCCCCTTCCCCTCCTCCCCTTACCGGCTCCCCCTTCCCCTCCTCCCCTTACCGGCTTCCTCTTCCCCTCTTCCCCTTACCGGATTTCCCCACCCCCGCTCTTCCCCTTACCAGTTTCCTCTTCCTGTCTTCCCCTTACCAGTTTCCTCTTCCTGTCTTCCCCTTACCAGTTTCCTCTTCCTGTCTTCCCCTTACCAGTTTTCCCCTTCCCTTCTTCCCTTACCAGCTTCCCCTTCCGCTTCCCCTTCTCGTCTTCCTCTTACCGGCTTCTCCTTCCCTCTTCCTTTTACTGGCTTCTCCTTCCCCTCTTCCCCTTACTGGCTTCTCCTTCCCCCTTCCCCTTACTGGCTTCTCCTTCCCCCCTTCCCCTTACTGGCTTCTCCTTCCCCTATTCCCTTTACTGGCTTTCCCTTCCCCTATTCCCTTTACTGGCTTCTCCTTCCCCTTCCCCTTACTGGCTTCTCCTTCCCCCCTTCCCCTTTACTGGCTTCTCCTTCCCCTCTTCCCTTTACTGGCTTCTCCTTCCCCTCTTCCCCTTACTGGCTACTCCTTCTCCTTCCCCCTTTCCCCTTACTGGCTTCTACTTCCCCTCTTCCCCTTACTGGCTTCTCCTTTCCCCCTTCCCCTTACTGGCTTCTACTTCCCAGCTTTCCCTTCTGTCACTGGCTTCCCTTACTGCCTTCCCTTTCCCCGTATCAGCTTCCACTTCCCCTTATTGGCTTTCCTACTTCTTACTAGCTTCTCTTCTCTTCTTTCTTACTGGCTTTCTCCTTCCCGCTACTCTGACTCCCCTTCTTTCTGGCTTCCTCTTCCCCTTTGCTGGCTTCCCCTTCTCCTTACCATCGTTCCATCACACAGTCAGACTCAGGTCCGTAATTTCACACTCCCAACGCCATTGTGCACGAAGAGTATTCAACATAAAGTCGACATGAGGCAGGCTACCAACCCCCAAATCACAGTAGTGATTTGTTAGTCAAAGAGCCACGTGAGTTAGTTAGTATATCTGTCCAAAAAGCACCACTTCGTCTATCCAACGCAGTCTCATGGACTCGCTAGCGTCCACGACCACATACTCACCAGGCACAAGGACGTAGAAAAGTGACATTGAGGTCACTGCAAGAACATGGTATAAAGAGTTCGCAAGCTCTTAAATGATGATCAATGACGATGAAGATGATACTATGGAGACCCATTCTGTTCTCAGACTATATGCCAGAGTGGCTGTGTTCTACGCTTCCAGTCATCATTCAAGCCTTTGTCAGCAAGTCCAGAGTCACACATACACCTGCAGAGTTGGTCAGAAAATCTGAGCAATACTCTCAGAAAGGCGTCTGTGGAATGGATGACACTGAATCATGTGGCTTCTGTCTGTCCATTTAAGTCTATATTGCAAGCATCTCTGGAGAGAATTATGGAAATCAAACTCACGACCTTCCGACCCTCAAGTTTGTTGTGCTAAGAAGTGTACAACAGTGGCTGGTACAACATTTAGGCATTTATGCCAGTATACATTGATGACATCAGCTCTTATTATAATAAAATTTACCTTATCAATTAACGTGTTTAGTATTTTGTGCACTTCTCTTTCAAGCGTGGTCTAAGCATTTCAATAACTACTCTCATTCACATCACATTTCTCCATCTCTCTACGTTTCCCACGAGTATGTACTGATGTGGAATAATTAGGCCTTTGCAAAGTACTTCTTTGGTTGTCATAACTGAATGGAAAAGATGGCTGCCTGTTCATTCGTCCTCAGAGGTCAGCTCAGTGGAGTGAGGCCCTGTGATCAAAGCTCGGTTGGACACCGTTCCCCTCTTTGCTCATTTCATGCCTGACTACACATTGTGTTTCATTTTTTTGGCGGCGGAGTTCAAAGCTGACTGAAGATCCACTTTCACACCCTGGCCGACGCCGAACTGCTGATGTCAGGAGAGTGTGATCACCAGAATACACAGATGAAAGGGCAAAGGCAACGTGCTTCCAGTTTCCATGACGGCTTTGGAGAACGCAACCATGGGAAAGGAGGGTTCTCATTTCCACGATGCCATTTTATCGCTGAAGTGACAGCCAGGTTCTCTGACATGTTGTGAAATTGTTTCACCTGCTTCGGCCACATCGAAACGGGCGAGCATCGATCAACAAGAGTGTCCTAATTAATGTTCTTTTTGTTTCAATCTATTGTGTCCGTTGCTAGGGACTGTGTTGTTCCTAGTTCCTGGACATGGTACTGATGTTATGCTGATCACACTGGTCTTCTGCGTTGAACTGTGGTGCAGTCTGCTGTGCTGATGGCATGTTCGGTCATTCTGTGGTGTATTCCTAAGCAACGCTACATTAGGGTCACAGTCGTGTTGTGCGTTCATATGTCACAGCATCACTGAAACGCTTCAAAGAATGGTTGACTGCAGATGGCAAGACTGCCATGATCACATACAGAGTACTGACAGATTTTTAGAATAAGCCATGTTGAAGACGAGTGACTGCGCAGAACCATATATTTCAATTCAGATGAATAGATATGTCAGAAGTGCTGTAACAAAGCTTAGATCTGATGTATTTAAGATTGCCTGTCATCAGTTCAGATATAACGAAAGGGGTTCTAGAGCAGCATGTGGTTTATGTAATCTATGTGAAGAAAATAAAATTCATATTAACGATTTGTGGAGAGAATTATATTCAACAAAATTACGTTCACAAACCCTTGCTATTTTAGAGACGACTTACTTATGGAATGAGGAAAATAGTACAATATGACGTTCTCTACCTTCTCAACGCTTTGAGACGATTCTGTATCTGTATGAATTAGTTTCATTTGTTATGTCTAACATTAGCTGTTTGCGATTCCGTTCTATTTCTACTCTCATTGTCATTATTTCAGTCACACACTTTTGTGATTGTCAAATGTTGTTTAAAACCCCCTTCAGATGGGGGCTATGGCCTAATCTGATTAAAATATTCATATTCGTTGTATATTCTCTCTCTCTCTCTCTCTCTCTCTCTCTCTCTCTCTCTCTCTCTCTCTCTCTCTCTCTCTCTCAGCAATAGCAATATGATAAGGTGGACATACAATATCAGTCGTACCAATCGTATCATATACTACAATATTTATGCATGTGTGTGTGTGTGTGTGTGTGTGTGTGTGTGTGTGTGTGTGTGTGTGTGTGTGTGTGTGTGTGTGTGTGTGTGTGTGTGTGGAGTGTTCAGTAATTTTTACAGCGACTGAGGACGTATTTTACCTGCACGTGTTTATTTCCGTACTTTATTCATTTCACTGTTTGTTTGTTTGCTTGTTTGTTTGTTCGTGTCCCGTCTGAAAAAGACACTCAGGTGCAAAGCCTTAAAAAAATCTTGAAGTTTAGATATTAATGGTAAGAAACATGAGTGCCTAAAGTGCGGAAATACTTGCTAATTTATGTCAAGTATCAGCACCAGTAATCATTTGACGGCTCGGTATTTCAATGCATATATTCATACTTACATAAACTATAAAAGGTTAACAAAAAAACGGCTCTTAAAAAACTACACTGATCGCCTGGAGTGCCTTATGAATAGGTCTGTGCCGTTTGAACAGAGTAAGGAATTCCGGCAAAATATCTATTACGTAAATCATAAATTAACAGCAACTCTGAAAAATGAAGTCAATTTAAGACCAAATATTGATTTTTGACGCATTAGAATAACTGAAAAGTTAGAGCCCATACCTGAACACAATGTACCCCAATAATCAGAAGTCTGAGGGAAAGTGGTACAGTCTAAAATATCACGTCTTCTTTGCCCACATGACATATCCAGTAAAACATGTAAGCCACCTTGATGTAAGCCATTTCTTTCTTTCAGATACACTGCCTGACACTGATAACATAAGGCAGCCACACTCCTCAGATAGCATCAGTGAAAGATCAAATAATTAATGACCTGATTGTCTGAAAATTCATATTGATGACTTCATGTTAGATAACAGGAAGCCGGAGATCTGTATTCGGAACTTATTATTCTGTCGCTATCATCTATCTTACTTTATTACTAAGTTTGTTGCCCATGTTCAGTTGACTTTGTTACTCATATTTTTTGACGATCGCATGACGTTAATAGACAGTACAGTGAAAGAAACACATTAAAGAATCTTCATGTACTATAGAGGTGTGGCCAGCTAAAAGCCTTTGAGTAGACCGACTCACCTTGTAATGAAGCAGCACACACATTCTACTCATCCATCAGAAATGTCGGACAAATAACTCGTATGCAAAATCAAAAATGACCAACACGATTATCCACAGTGCACAAGGTCAAAGAATTGTCTCCCTGTGCTATCCGCATTAACAACCAAGTATCGGACACTTCCTACTCACCATTGATGCTGACTCTGTCAAACCTCTCAGACTGTCCAAGTAGACCCCAACGGACACATTTCCGTCTGTACCACTCACATCAGATCCAAATGTCAGATACTTCCTGCTCACCAGTAATGTCGAAACTGTCAACACTTCGCAGGCTGTCCACGGAACCACAACAGACACATTTCCGTCTGTATCACCCGCATTAAAACCAAATGTCAGTCACTTCCTTCCTGCTCTCTTGTGATGCCGACACGGTCAATCCTTAAAGATCGTCCATGCGCAAAGCAGACGCATTTCCTTTTCCTTCATGTGGTGTTCGGCTTGTTTATTTATTGAGAGTGCGTTCATCTGAATTTATGTTTTTTCTCTTTCCTCTCTCCTAACTGCATGAAGAATCATTTTGAGTGTTGAATTGAAAGGAAAATAAAATGACTTTGACACTCAAACAAATTATTTTTTTGTACTACCATTAGAATCGGTTCTCCGTAACACAAATAAGACGACACCAGTATTAAAAACATTAACAACAACAACAACAACAATAACAAAACCCTACACGTTGCAACGTTGTTATACATCTATCTTCACTGTGTTCGCTTTGGTGATCTGAAGAAGAAAGAAAGAAAGAAATCACGAAAGATAATATAAATTAATTAATCAATTAATCAATAAAAGAACATCAAAATAAATAAATAAAATAAATGTTAGAAAGAAAGTTCACACTGTCCTCCCATACAAACTCCACTCCAGCATTGTCTTATGTCCCCCCCTCTTTACTTTTCATTTATCTCTGCCCCCCCCCCCCCCCCCCCCCCCCCCCCCCCCCTACCCCCACCCCCACCTCTGACAAAGGATTACCACCTCCCATGTACTGACATACATCTTTTTGCTGTACTGCCACGCATGCCACTATCCCTTGGTGATCCCAGCACAAGTCACAACACATTTCAGCTGTCACTGCATCTTAACTTCTCCTGAGAGTGTGTTCATTAAAGAGTATCTCTGTTTCTCGGCCAGAGCTACCGTGGAGTGTGGAGTGTGTCGGTTTTTTCTTTCTGCCACAATTTGTCAACGTCAGATTTCAGCCATTTTCCAATCAAGCAATCAATAGCCCAGCAGGCCTGACCAATGACACAAAGACTGGCGCTCTCTCAGACTGCAGAACAGTGATAGTGATTCGGTGAGGGGGGGGGGGAGGGGGGGGGGGGGGGGGGGGCAGGGGGGGGGGGCGCAGGTGCGCGAAGGAAGTAATGGGGAGAAGAGGAAGTTATTAGCACAGCGTGTACCAATTGCCTTCCTCCCCTCAGAAAGCAATTACAGACGAAGAATGGAAACGTCGGCTTCCTGAAAAAACAAACTCCTTTCGACTTCATCTTCCTTCCCTTTGTATGCGTTTGTTTCTCGGAGGTGTTATGCCGTGTCTCCAATAGACTTGTAAGAAGTACAATATATATCCGCATGGATGGATCTTTACTGGTTGTGTAGAGCAATGCTCCGTGACCTAAAGTGATGATGGCACATTTATGATCAAAGCATGGAATGAACACCGTTCCCCTTTCTGCTGATTTCATGGCTGGCTGAGGGTCCACTCTCACACACACACACGGACCGGCAAAGAACTGCAGAAGAAAAAAAAAAACCCAATCACATCAATGAGCATGTGAAAAGTAACCTCCGCTTCTGTGGTGGCGCTCAGGAGAACTGTGGGCAAATGAAGGGAGGGTTGCCGTTTCCACGGTGACATTTTATCAGTCAAGTGTAAGTCTGGTTCCTCGAGGTGCTGTCAAACTGTTTCATGTGCTGTGGTCCCACAGGGTTTGTGAGTGCGTGTTAAATGGCACCGTTTGATTTCAAGGTTTTTAGGGTAAACAGATGGAGAGAAAGGAACCCTATGTTCGAAGGCTAGAGACCAAACTGATGGAGAACAATCCAACCTTGTGTCACGCTTCCACAAATACAATAGACTGAAGACAAATGAAAAATCATGACCAAGGTCTATAGACCAAAAAGACGAAGGACAATTAAATCCTACAGATGAAGATAACGAACCAAAGATAAGAGTGCAATAAATTTTGCGCCTAAAGACCACACACATAACAAACGAAGGAT
>JADBJO010000306.1:172500-180000 GCA_016801955.1 Conus betulinus
TACAGTGGAGTTCTTTTTTTTTCTTTTTTTTTTTTTTTTTTTTTTTTTTTTTTTTTTTTTTTTTTTTTTTTTTTTTTTTTTTTTTTTTTTTTTTTTTGAAAAGGACAAAGGCATAAACCAAAGTACTAGTGGCATCAGTGCATGTACGAGAGAGGGGTGAAAGAAAGGGGTGACTATATGTGTGGTAGCGCTCTATGAGATGTGTGTGTGGTGTGTGTGTGTGCGTGTGTGTGTGTGTGTGTGTGTGTGTGTGTGTGTGTGTGTGTGTGTGTGTGTGTGTGTGTGTGCACGCGCGCGTGTATGTGTATATGTGCGTGCGTGTATATGTGTGTGTGCGCACGCGCGTGTATGTGTATATGTGTGTGTGTGTACATGTGTGTGTGTGTGTGTGTGTGTGTGTGTGTGTGTGTGTGTGTGTGTGTGCGCGCGCGCGCGCGCGCGTGTATGTGTGTGAATGTGTGTGTGTGTGCGTGTGTGTGTGTGAGTTCGTTTGTTTGCTTTTTTGTTTGTATGTGTGTGTCTGTGTGTCTGTGTGTGTGTCTGTCTGTCTGTCTCTGTACGCGTGTTGTGGTGTGGTATGGTATGGTGTGGTGTGTGTGGTGGTGGGTGGTGGTGGTGTGTGTGTGTGTGTGTGTGCGTGGGGGGGGGGGGGGGGGTATGTGTGTGAGCGAGCGAGAGAGAGAGAGAGAGAGAGAGAGAGAGAGAGAGAGAGGAAATAAGCGTCGTCTCCGATGTAGCAGACAGTACTTCTGTCCAAGCACCTGCAACACAAATCAAACGACTTCTGTTTCTTAGACACTCAGATTCCCTCACTCAATTCACGACAGGCTTCAACACACAAAAGCCTGTGAGTTGATGTCTAGAGTATGATCATACAAATGTCACATCATAATAGTCGCATTAGTCGTAGTCGTAGTTGTAGTAGCAGAAATATTGATTATAGTAGTAGTAGAAGAACGAGGAGGAGAGAGGAGAGCAGCAGCAGCAGCAGCAGCAGCGGCAGAAACAGGAGACGTAGCATCAGCAGCAGCAGCAGTAGTAGTACCACCAGCAGCAGCAGTAGTAGTAGCAGTAGCAGCAGGATGAGGAGTAGCAGTAGCAACAGCAGTATTAACAGTTACAGTGGAGCGACAATATCGCTCTTTCGTCACAGCAGTCGCAGTATAGTAACTGTAACACACTGACAGGACAACAACGCCCTCTATGGACAACGTCCACGACGATGATGATGATGATGGCACTGTGTGACCTTGTTAAAGGGCCCGCATCTTTGCTATTTTCGCCTACGTTTCTTGATCTGTCAGTCAGTAGTTGTCAGCAGTACTGACACGGTGACAGTCTCACCATGGACGTCAATTCGAGTCCTCGAGGCCATCAGCCATGGTGCAGTCCTCCTTTGCAGAAGGTATCTGAGAGCCGCTCTGATTCCAGCACACCACAATTCCAATGATGACCTGCTGTAGGCTGGAGCAGTGGTCCGTGAGATGCGCCTATAAAAGGCTATGCTATCTTTGCACGAACTTTGTTGAAATAAGAGTTAAAGTTGACGGCCAAAGTAATGTTGTAACAGTCAAGCGCAGACACTTATGGCTAAATTAGTTTGTTGCGTACAGTCGAATCCAAATCTGCCGTTCACCGTGGTTTAGGAATACTGATCTTCTCTACTCTACCCGTGTTACATCTAGATCCGATGATGCAGAATACCGTGACGAGTCACACACGACAACTCAACTCCTACATTCACAAATGTTCCATGGCAGACCTGGATATATGACGTGCTAGCACAAATGTCACCTAGGGGATACAAGGGGTAATATTTTGTAACGCTGCATCAGTATGAAATGTCACTGAGTGACACTTTTGTCCAGCAACAGCCGCTTTCAGCATACTTTGTCCCGATCCCTTTGTTTGGAGTTGGGTAAGGGGGACCTGGTGAGCGCACCCCCAGCCTGTCCATAAGGCAAACGAGCTTCACCTCCCACCCTGTCCACAAGGCAAACAAGCTTCACCTCCCAGCCTGTCACCAAGGCAAACAAGCCTCACCTCCCAACCTGTCACTAAGGCAAACAAGCCTCACCTCCCAGCCTGTCCACAAGGCAAACAAGCTTCACCTCCCAGCCTGTCCCAAGGCAAACAAGCTTCACCTCCCAGCCTGTCCACAAGGCAAACAACCTTCACCTCCCAGCCTGTCCACAAGTCAAACAAGCTTCACCTCCCAGCCTGTCACCAAGGCAAACAAGCTTCACCTCCCAGCCTGTCCACAAGGCAAACAAGCTTCACCTCCCAGCCTGTCACCAAGGCAAACAAGCTTCACCTCCAAGCCTGTCACCAAGGCAAACAAGCTTCACCTCCCAGCCTGTCCACAAGGCAAACAAGCTTCACCTCCCAGTCGTCCTGGGGCCTAGCCTTCGTTCTCGGCGACCAATTCAAACGGAGTGATGACAGTATCGACTGAGTCCGCCTCTTCAATAAACACTGCTAGTTTACGTCTAACTGCGAAATGTCGCCTGCAGCGGCCTGACTCAGACCTGGTGTCGCTTTCCATACAGTTTCGGGGGAGTCTGTTCTCTCCGATTCAGTTCATTTGTTTGGTCAGAATCATTTCAGGTCTGGCCTGCCTCCTGCCGTGATTGTTCCAGCCTCGCGTCAGTTTCTCAACCTTTCCTATCACCCTGGCCATAGCAGCCACAATCTGGGCTTGTAAGTGATTTCATAGCGTCAAGCTGTTTTCTTTTTACGGTTCCTGCTCTCGGCTCTTATCTCTCTGTATCATGTTTTGACCTTCCAGAAATCGTCAAAGCTCATCTCTTATACATCCTAGTTATTTCCTAAAGCTTAGCAGTTTCTCAAAGGTAGAAAACCCTTTTTCAGTCATCTTCTTTCGCTAGTGTCTGTAGCGTCACTAACGCTAATAGGAAGTTCCAAAGCAGATAGAATTAGTTTTATCTACGAAGATGTGTGCAAGAAAAAAAAAAACGATGAGTCCATCAACTGATACAAAGGAGTCCTAATCTTAAACTACGGTTTCAGTGTAAATTAGGGCTAAAACTTTGTTTTGAATTTCTCAAGATACATATTATGATGTCGTAAACCCTACAGCCAGTTAGTTACTCAGCACATATAGAACGAAAGGAGACAGTTACAAATAGTCAGTGGTAACAGCCTCTACAGGACATTCATTTGACTCCAGCACCAATCCAGCACTATCTTTTTACCCACTTCAGACTACTTTGGCTTTTGCCATTTCTGGCGGGCTCGCCACTCTGTCATGTCATGGGGAGATAAGGACTTTCGCCCAGTGCACTTTGGCTGGGTGAGCTTTCGCTGAAGGGGATAATTCTATTGACATGTGGACCATTGTTACCAGAGGTCGCTTGCGCTCTATCCTCGTAAAATCTCTCTCTCTCTCTCTCTCTCTCTCTCTCTCTCTCTCTCTCTCTCTCTCTCTCTCTCTCTCTCTCTCTCTCACCAGCTTCGGCCTTTTGTCCTGATTGTTTCAGCTTGAAGTCAGTTTCTCAGCCTCTGCTTCTGCCCTGGCCAGAGCTGCCACAGTCCATGCTTCACAGTGTGTTTACAGCGCCAAGCTGTTTCTGTTGACGTTTTCTTTACAGTGTGGTTTACAGCGCCAAGCTGTTTTCTGTTGACGTTTTCTTCACAGTGTGTTTACAGCGCCAAGCTGTTTGTGTTGACGTTTTCTTCTCAGTGTGTTTACAGCGCCAAGCTGTTTCTGTTGACGTTTTCTTCTCAGTGTGTTTACAGCGCCAAAGCTGTTTCTGTTGAAGTTTTCTTCTCAGTGTGTTTACAGCGCCAAGTTGTTTGTGTTGACGTTTTTTCTTCTCAGCGCGCCAACAGTCAATGTTTTCTTCTCAGTGTGTTTACAGCCTTCTCTTCTGACAGTTGGTGATGGGATTTTAACTGTGTTTGCAAGATTTTGTACGTACGTTCATACACGGAAGCTCGGTTTATAGTCTCATTCGAAGGACTGTATGGGAAATGGAGTCAGAACCAATGTTAACTCCGAGGGAAAAAATCCCCCGTACCGAAATTCGAACCCTTATGGGAGGATCACGAGTCCGGCGCTCTACCAACTGAGCTATTCCGGCCCCCAAAGCCGTGCGTAGTGCGCCCCGCCCAACCCGTATGAAGGGAGTCGTGCTTCTGCCGGTCGTGCAACCCGTACCACTCCCCCACCCCCATGCCCCCCACCCCCACCCCCACCCCCTCACCCCAATCCCCCCCCCCCCCCACCCCCCACCCCCCCCCACCCCACCCCCACCCCACCCTCGCCGTCCGGATGAAGGGACCGACCTCCTCCCTCTGATTTTTTTTTTTTTACACGTGTTACCTTTCTGTCCAACATGGACGACGAGAATCTGATCGCTGCCGTTAGGCTAGATCATTCATGTACACCAAAAAAAAAATGACCTTAAATCATGCCAACAGAAAGATTCTCTCTGCTGCTTGGGACAACACATCAAGAGATGTGGGAGGAAATGATATGAAGTAAAAATGCTTTGTTCTTTTTTTCCATCAAATGAACAAAGTGACAAACATCTTCAACTTTAGAGCCAATACAATTCAATTCATATTAAAACAGAAAGTGCCAGTCACGGATATATTTTCTACAAAAAGAAAAAGAAACATTCACATTGATTCATAAGTCCTTGAAGTTTTTTTTTAATCATTGTTTTATTCAATCCATTTTGACGTGTTTTTTTTTTTTTACGTTTCTAAATAAGAATGTTTTACACAGACAGGTAAATGTGTGCATCAGGATGGTGAGTGTGACACAGGTAAATATAAATTAGCTGTGTGAACATGGTGTCAGAGTGAAGGCAAGACAGATTGTGAATAATCACAGCCACCCTCTTTCAAAATATGACCAGTTGCTATATTTCGGTTTTCCAACTCCAGAACACAAAGAACAAGAACAGTTTTTATCTACAAGCCCAAAGCGTTATTGAATAAATGATGTTGTACACGTCTACACTATAAACTGTCACTATATGCTGTCTTGATCAGATGTGTGCTTGCGTGGATGTGGGGGTGGGGGTAGTGGTGGTGCGAGAAAGTGGGTGTGGGTATGTGTATGTACATGTAAAAGCACCTGTGTGTTGTGTCTTGTTGTATAAGTGAGTGTATACGTACATGCGCAGCATAAATTACAATATTCATACAGTTAAGATTGTTACTTTTGTATATTTCCTACTTTTATGGTTGATTTCATCATTGATTTCCCCAATTTGATCCACTTTCTTACATAACTTTCTATTATAGGCAAATTTGCCGATGTTTTTCTCTGTGTGTGTGTGTGTGTGTGTGTGTGTGTGTGTGTGTGTGTGTGTGTGTGTGTGTGTGTGTGTGTGTGTGTGTGTTTTATGTTTTCAGTAATGTTACTTCTATTCACGGTTTGTAACTGGTCACAATCCAATAACTCAATGTCAATAATCCTAACACACGTCACATAATACGTTTTTTAAAAATCACTCAATTCATTCTTTCAGCGCCTAGAATCAACGTTTAAAATGACACTAGTAATAAATGTATGAAAATTACCTGGATAATAACAATCGGAAAGCAAATTCTGTGCAACACATATGATGTGAACAAGGCAAACATTGTGTTACAGAAGCTGAAGAAAGAAGAGTATGTTCAGAGAACAGGAAGGTAGTGCCAACAAGGTCAGTGGAATACATGGAAAAACGCACTCTGTTTAAGTCTCAACTAGAAGAAGATATGACACTTTGCACCACACAGGACCAGTTTTTTATGCTCAGATGACCTATATGACCTCCTGCCTTCGAATGCAAATCTGGTGAACTGGAGGAAATCAGACGACCCTGCGCGTCCGTTCTGTGAGAGCAAAGAAACTATGGAGCATGTCCTGAGTCCGTGACCAGGAGTGCACAGCAGACCTTCAGAAAAAGACAGGAATCGCCGGAAAGAGTGGCATGAGACCGGATGCTGTACTCCACGCGGGGTCAGTCGTTTCCGGCTAACCTCACTGCACCATATGAGAGCAGACTGGAGCAAACTCATCTCACAAATTGAGGAACATGCCAGTCTAGTCAGCGTCTTGAGGAAACTGGTTTTCAAAGCCAAAGATCTTGCCATAGAAAGTTGGAGCAGGGAAGTTTACAGTACACCAGCCTATGATCCTATGAAACGGTTCCGGATTTCTGGGAAGAAGAGGTCTAGAACCGTGAAAGTAATGACAGAGGCAGCTGAAAAACGTTCTGCCACCCACCCCTTTAGACTATTGGGGTGGAGTGCTGAGTGCCTTCTGCTCAGCCACCCCTCCCTCCACCCCGTTAGACTATTGGGGTGGAGTGCCAGTGCCTTCCGCTTCTCCCTCCACCCGTTAGACTATTGGGGTGGAGTGCTGTGTGCCTTCTGCTCAGCCACCCCTACCTCTAGTATTTGAAGCCAAAGAATCATGGACGACCTGTTATGGTGCGTCCCCCGCCGTCTCCCCATCCTTTCTCTCTTTTTTTTCAGGTACTAAGACGTTAACAAAACATCCCCTCTGAAATTTGGAAATGAGACTAACACCCCCCCCCCCCTTCCTTTCCTGCCATCTTCTTCCGCTTCTACATGAACTTTGCCATCCACCCCCTCCATCTGTTATGAAAAGTTGGAGGATGAGTCGCAATCCCCACCCGTCCCGCTTCTATAGAACTTTGGAAGTCTGCAGTGATGTCATTGTCAGTACAGGCCTCCCCCCTCCCCCCCCCCCCCCCCCCCCCCCCCCGGTCCTTCTACCCCTCTACCCCCACCGTGCAAAACATTGTCCGACGCCACTTTTCCCTGTTGCAAAAGAATTCCACCAACAGTCTCTCAACTCGCCCAAATCAAACACTTTCTCAACCTCCACTCACCAAAACTATTTTGCCAAGCTGATATACAGTCATACACAGACTACGTGACGACCTTGTGGGACTCCTTTAGTGCAAACATACCACCGCTGGGTCCGCATAACATGCGCTCAATGTGGTCCTGAAACACCAAAAAAAAAACACAAGATCCCAGTACTCTGACAGTAAATTATTCAGCATTTGTCTCTTAAGCTGCCGACGACAATACAAAAAGCCACTCTTCATGCACAAGAGTATGACGGAAAGGCTTCTGAAAAATTGATGGGCAGGTGCTTCATTCACTCCTCAAGGACCCTTCTCTAAATCAATGTCCCGGTGTCCTATAATATCTGGGAATCGTGATATCTGGGAACGCGTTCCCAGATTTCCTGAACTTGCAATCGTGAAATCTGGGAATTGGCCAAGAAATTAATTTTTGTTTAAAGTGACAAGAAGGCCAAAGATTTCAATTGCACTTAAATAAATTGTTTCCTACCTTATCTCGAAAATCCATTCTTTTTTTCGTTTTCTTTCTGCCCTTCTGAGCTCTGAAAGACCACGTTCCCAGATATCACGGGCCTTCCCAGAGATATCACAGTACATTTTGTGAACGCGTTCCCCAAAAAATCTGCAATATCTAGGAAGC
>JADBJO010000306.1:190000-195000 GCA_016801955.1 Conus betulinus
GTAATAAGCATCACTTTATGCAACATAAGATCAAACCCGACACGACAAACATTTTCCACACCAAACGAACCTCAAACACTAAATAAAATCCAATGAATACCATTCAGACTGTGTTCAGTCGGAGTCAGACAGGAGATAAACAAATGCGTGGAACCATCAGGCAGCCTATAGCACCATACGAAGATCTACTGACAACAGTCAAGAAAGAAAAGTCAACTACGTTGACACGGTGATGTAACGAGGTTTAACGAACTTGTTAAAACAACCCCCCAATGATCTACTGAAGGAGAGGGGGACAAGGGAGGGACAGACAGGATTAAACAAACGAACAAACGAACAATTGAAACGATGAACTGACGATGTTGCAGAATGGACAAGGAAAACACTCGCAGAGACCCGGAGCCTCGGCACATAACTGACAGAACTTCAGGGCATCTGGAGAACTGTTCCGGTGTGCCCCAAACAACTACCCAGCAACTTCCCACGGAGTTAGGGGAGAAAAAGGAAATGAGAAGTATGTGGTTGTTGTTTAAAGAAAAAAAAAAGTCCGTTGCCCCATCTCTTTACTTCAATGAAAAGTTGACCGACTAGTTTAAAACAAGAGAAATGGGGGGGGGGGGGGGGGGGGGGGAATCACAACCTTCCCACATCAGATCACGCAGTGAAGAAAAACTCTTTTCTCCTCATTTTCAAAACTAATCTACCAGGAATCAGAAAAGATAAGGGGCAAAAAAAAGTAACGTACATCCAAAAGGGGGGGGGGGGGGGGGGGGGGGGGGGGGGGGGAAGCAGTGGAAATCAACAGCACGGAACGGTAAAGGGAACATTTTTAAGACGTGAGAGAGAGAGAGAGAGAGAGGAGAGAGAGAGGGAGAGAGAGAGGGGGGGAGAGATTCCATGGAGATGACACTGAGTGGAAAATAAAGAACTTTCAGAATGGATTTTTGTTTCTGAGATTCCATGGAGATGAAATTTGGTGACAAATGTTACAACAGAATCAAGAATGGACTGTGTCTCTGGACGTCTATTCAACTCCCTCACAGAGAAAACAAATCATCACGAGTTTGTATAGGGAGACTACAGACATGAAAGACGACATCAGATCAAGCTAACGTGTGAGATCAAGTTGGATTCAAATGGAGAATTAGAGATAAGTGACTGTCTGTTCGCTCTTCGTTTTCATTGTCTTAAATGTTTGTCTTGCCTAAAAAAAAGATTAAACAGGTCGAAACGCGTTGCGATTTTTTTTTGTAGTTCGTTTTTATTCCTTTGCTTGGCGGCGCCGTACTTCTGTCTTTGCTCTTTGTGTGAGATCAAGGTTATTCTAAACTATCATGAGGATGAAAGTCGTGTAATGTTCATTCTTTCATGTCTCTGTGGGAACTTCAACCTATTAACCTTCTAGAGAGGCCCGTAGTCAAAATGATCAGAGCGTTTTGCCTGTGAAGCTGAGGGTCATGAGTTCAAACCCCTCTTGAAGGCTGATTTTTTTTTTTCGCTAGAAAAACCGTCTCTCTCCACCCAGCAGTAAAAGGGTACCTATTCAGTTCAGCGGAGGTTAAAGGCAGAAGAGGGATGGGCTCCGCTTTCCATCATGCCGTGCCCCAGACCCAGTGAACCTCTGATCGTGCAATGCCCCTGCCATCGATAGGCTGTGGGAACTTTCACCGTCAACGTGGATGTCTTGTCCATGATCAAGCAGACTCACAGAAAGGGAGGGGTACCGAGAACTTTCTGCCTAGCGCAAAGGTGTGGTAGCTTTGCCATGTAGAGTCACGTGTAACCAAGTGGGAAAAGATTTGGGACACGTTTTCATCAGATCACTATGTGTGCTTGCTGTTAGGATTTGGGTCAGGCTGGCTGCACGTGGGTCAGACTGGCTGCACTAGGGCCAGGCTGGCTGTATTTGCGTCAGAGTAGCTGTATTTTGGGTCAGGCTAGCTGTATTTGGGTCAGGCTAGCTGTATCTGGGTCAGGCTGGCTGCACTAGGGTCAGGCTAGCTGTATTTGGGTCAGGCTAGCTGTATTTGGGTCAGGCTAGCTGTATTTGGGTCAGGCTGGCTGCACTAGGGTCAGGCTAGCTGTATTTGGGTCAGGCTGGCTGTCTTTGGGTCAGGCTAGCCGGCAATTCTGAAGTTGTATTATGCAAACTCCTATATAAACCAGTCCGAACAAAACAATGCTGTGAGGTATGTCAAATGCACCTTTTTTTAACTGGTATACTCTGTTTCGCTTGAATGCTGCATTGTGTTCTGTTACATTTTGTCGTGTCATTGTCGTGTGATGTAGAGTATTTTATCATGTCTCACCGCACTGAGGGTCTTTGTTTTTCACTCATTTCTTCACTTACTTTATTTACCTAGCCTTATCATATTTTTTTTTTACTGTACAGACCGTCGTGACTTATTCATTCACCTAGCTACAAACCCTACACGTTGCGGTCACATAGTTTAGCAGAGGTGGTGTAGCGTATATGGACTAGCCCGCACGCAGTGACACCTCCTTGATGAAACTGAAAGCTTGTGTTGTGCCGTGTTCTGTCGTACTGAATCGTGCAACACCCCGTGTAATACTGTATCGTGTTGTTATATCTTTCTTGTTTCTTTGTTTGTTTGTTTGGATTGTAACATCAATGGATTGAACAAAAAGCGGATTGTCAGAGATTCACCCGACCTTGTGCACAGTTATACGGACAAGTATCCATACACCCATAACAACAGTCCCCCCCCCCCCCCCCCCCCCCCCACACACACACACACACACCTACCATTGCACTCACATACGCCAACATGATGCAATGAGCAGTGCAACAATCTCTCCACCACCACCACCACCCTACCACCACCACCCCCACCACCCTCAACTCCACACACCCTAACGCACACGGTTTCCACGACAGCAGCTCCTGGAGGCGGTCTTGCGGTACGGGGTGGCGCACCCAGTCCAGCATCTGACTCACGGTCACCTGCCACACGTCGAGTTCAGCGTTGACCTCCCTCAGGAAGGCCTTCAGCCCCTGGAGACTGCCCGGCACCTTGCGGAACCAGGTGGCGTGCAGCGAGATCATGAACGGCGCGCGGTTGGACTCGTAGTGACGCAGGAAGTTCTGACGCAAGAACTGTCTGACGTCCTCGGCGCTGGCGCCGGCGGGCAAGGGGCAGCTGTCGGTCATGGAGCAGGGCACACCCCCCAGGCTGTACTGGCGGATGAGGGGCACCTCCCACACCCCGGGGTAGCTCCGCTCGGGGCAGTGGGTCTGGGCGCACACGCTGGAGTTTGGGGGGGAAGTCGAGGGTGAAGGGCCAGATGGGAGTGGAGACGGTGGAGAGGTCCAGGCTGCCCCCCGACATGGAGCTGTCGTAGGTGAAGTTGTTGTGGCGCATCATGGAGAACTGGGTCTCCTTGCCCAGCTCCAGGTAGGGCGTCCTCAGGCCCTGGATCTGAAAAGGAGGGAGGGGGGGGGGGGTGAGGAGGTCAGGGTGCTGCAATTTTGACTCGACCGTGGTGGAGGATTGCGACCACCTCCTGAGGCCCGCTTTGTGTGTGTGTGTGTGTGTGTGTGGTGTGTGTGTGTGTGTGTGTGTGTGTGTGTGTCTCTCTCTCTCTCTCTCTCTCTCTCTCTCTCTCTCTCTCTCTCTCTCTCTCTCTCTCTCTCTCTCTCTCTCACACACACACACACACACACACACACACACACACACACACGAGCGCGCGCGCGCACACACTCACACACAGACACATACGCCATGCACACGCAAGCACACACACACACACACACACACACACACACACACACACACACACACACACACACACACACTAACACTGGGCTATGAACGTAGTTACCTAAAAGTTACGTTAATCTGTCATGTGAACTCGTGGAGAAAATGTCGATGATTACCGGATGGGAGATCTGCATCATTATTACTTTTCACCGGATGGGAGATCTGCATCATTATTACTTTTCACCGGATGGGAGATCTGCATCATTATTACTTTTCACCGGATGAGAGATCTGTATCATTATTACTTTTCACCGGATGGAAGATCTGCATCATTATTATTACTTTTCACCGGATGAGAGATCTGTATCATTATTACTTTTCACCGGATGGGAGATCTGCTTCATTATCACTTTTCACCGGATGGGAGATCTGCTTCATTATTACTTTTCACTGCACATTGTTCACGATGGTCCGAAGATTGAAACTCTTTTTTTTTTCCCTTTTGTCTTTTTTGTGACATTTATGTTGTCTCCTCGCCTCATATTTTGACGACGTACAAATCAGTTATATGGTATTTCGTGGAGGAAGGTTGATACTTCCTTTTTTTTCTTTATTTTATGGTGAAATTTTTTTTTTATCTGCTTGCCAAATGCTTTGACAATGTACAAATCATTGATCTAATATTTCGTCGGGAAGGTTGATGCTTCTTTTTTTTTTTTTTTTTCTTTTGTCTTTTTTCTTTTTTTTTTTTTTTTTTTTTTTTTTTTTTTTTTTTTTTTTCTTTTTCTTTTTTTTTTTTCATTGTGACATTTTCGTTATCTCTGCCAAATGCTTTGACGATGTACGAATCAGATTCCCAAGCGCACAACTTTTAAAATAACATCAAAAAAATGACTCTTGCAGAAGTTAACTTATATGGACAAATAACTAATTTCGTGAATGGACAAAATGACCCGCAATAAAAATTTTGAAACGAGCGGTAGTCCATAGAACTTTGAAGAACAAACAAGTACGTAACTCTCTTGCTTCCATTAAGACAAGGAAAGAGTAATCCTACTTGTTTGTTCTTTTCCTGTGTCCTTGTTTCGCTGCACACCAAAAAAATAATGCGCCACGGCCTTCTTTAAGCAGTCGAGTATTTATAGACTGGCGCAGTTGATTGTTCTGAGAATTATTTATTGTGCCTGAAAGTCGATTCTCCTCATTTTCTTACATTTGGCCATCAAGGTACAAAGCCAGGTGGTTCCAAGCAGACAGATTGCAATCAAAAGAAAG
>JADBJO010000306.1:205000-212500 GCA_016801955.1 Conus betulinus
ACTTGTTTACTGTTTATTGTTTACTGTTTCCTCTTTCAAAAAAGTTATCCAGCCTGAGGTGTTGAAGAATCGGGTCAGATACTAGAGGGATGAATTTGAGGTTTTTCTTCTTCCAGGATTGGGATGACAGTGGGTTTCTTCCAGTCTGCAGGGAGCATGCCAACCTTCCGACATACCTGAAAGACTTCAAACAACTTTGATAACAGATCCTCTGGAAATGACTTGATTGTGTTTAGCAGATGAGCCCCGTGTGACAATCTTACCCGAGTTTTGTCGGACTGGGTGAAAAACAGAGCTTGCTGCATTGTTAAGGATGTCAATGAAGAGTCGCTTCCTATACTGAGCTGCTCAAAGTTTTAAGCCTTAATATTCAAAATTCTCTCTCCGAATTTCTTCAGCTTGAGACCAATACTCAAATTGACTCATTGAAGCAAGAGTACCCGAAACTGCTTCAGCCGTACGATCAGGCTTCCTGCTGTCCTAATGAGCTCACGTGCTGTCCTCGCGATGTCTTGTCTAAAAAAGCCTTCCCTGTCAAACAGGATCCCCAATAATTGCCTGCATTGCCCAAAAACAGCATGCATCGCTCAAGCCACCAGCAGAGTTTTGCCATCAACTTTGGATGGACAACAAAACTTGAGCGGAACGATAAACAGCAAGCAAAAAAAAAAAAAAAAAAAAAAAAAAAAAAAAAAAAAAATGTGTACATAAAATGAAAATCAAATCCGGAAAAAAAACAACAATGCGAAGGACAAAACGAACACACGAAAGAGACGAATGAACAAAACAGAAGGTAAATGAGTGACAACACACAAGGTGAAAATGAATGAACTAGAGAAGGCGAAAATGAATGACAGCGTCCACCGAAGATAGGTGGCAGCATAGAAAGTAAAAAGAGAGAGAGAGAGAGAGAGAGAGAGAGAGAGAGAGAGAGAGAGAGAGAGAGAGAGAGAGACAGCGAGACAGCACTGGTGAAACTGGGTGAAGGAACTGGTGAAAACTAGTGAAGCACGGAAGGTGAAGATGAGTTACAGCACGACAGTGTGAAGATGAGTGAAGCCCAGGAGATGGTGAGTGAAGCCCAGGAGATGGTGAGTGAAGCCCAGGGGATGGTGAGTGACGCCCAGGAGATGGTGAGTGAAGCCCAGGAGATGGTGAGTGACGCCCAGGAGATGGTGAGTGAAGCCCAGGAGATGGTGAGTGAAGCCCAGGAGATGGTGAGTGACGCCCAGGAGATGATGAGTGACGCCCAGGAGATGGTGAGTGACGCCCAGGAGATGATGAGTGAAGCCCAGGAGATGGTGAGTGACGCCCAGGAGATGGTGAGTGAAGCCAGGAGATGGTGAGTGACGCCCAGGAGATGGTGAGTGAAGCCCAGGAGATGGTGAGTGACGCCCAGGAGATGATGAGTGAAGCCCAGGAGATGGTGAGTGACGCCCAGGAGATGGTGAGTGAAGCCCAGGAGATGGTGAGTGACGCCCAGGAGATGGTGAGTGACGCCCAGGAGATGATGAGTGAAGCCCAGGAGATGGTGAGTGACGCCCAGGAGATGGTGAGTGAAGCCCAGGAGATGGTGAGTGACGCCCAGGAGATGGTGAGTGAAGCCCAGGAGATGGTGAGTGACGCCCAGGAGATGGTGAGTGACGCCCAGGAGATGATGAGTGACGCCCAGGAGATGATGAGTGACGCCCAGGAGATGGTGAGTGACGCCCAGGAGATGGTGAGTGACGCCCAGGAGATGATGAGTGACGCCCAGGAGATGGTGAGTGACGCCCAGGAGATGATGAGTGAAACCCGGATAATGAGTGACAGCATTGAAGGCGAAAATGAGTTACAGCATGACAGTGTGAAGATGAGTGAAGCCCAGGAGATGACGAGTGAAGCACAGGAGATGATGAGTGAATCACAGGAGATGATGAGTGAAGCACAGATGATGAGTGAAGCACAGGAGATGACGAGTGACGGCACTGAAGGTGAAAATGAGTGAAGCACAGAAAGAGAAAATGAGAGGAGCACAAAAGATGAAAATTACAGACAGCACGCAAAGTGAAAATAAATAACACCACACAAAATGAAAATAAACAACAGCACACAAAGTGAAAATAAACAACACCACACAAAGTGAAAATAACAAACCCACTCAAAGTGAAACCAATGACAGCACACAAAGTGAAAATGAAGTACAGCACACAAAGTGAAAAGAAATAACACCACACAAAGTGAAAATAAATAACAGCACACGAAGTGAAAATAAAGAACAGCACACAAAGTACACATGAGCAACAGCACAAACGGTGAAAACAAGTCACAGGCACAGAAAGCTGAAACATGTGACAACAGAGAAAGGTGAAACTGACCGACAGCACAGCAGGTACAACTGAGTCACTGAACAAAGAGTGAAAATATGCAACAAGGAAAATAACCGATAACCAACAAGGAGAAGATGACAGACAATACACGATGGCAGTCGTTCAGACAACTTGATCGCGTCTTGAGTCGGTTCAATTCAACTGGAAAAACTAGCTCTTTGGCCTCCACCTTCACGTTTGGAGGAGAGGACAGAAAGAAAGAAGGAAGGAAGGAAAGAAGGAAGGAAAAAAGAAAAGAAAAGAAAAAAGATAAAGAAAGAAAAAAGACAGAAAGAAAAACCCTGAATGGTAAACAAGCTGGAATCAAAGACGTACGCTGTCTTGGTTGCCTGGGTGACTGTTATTCATTTCAGCACCACTACACACCCCCCTTTCTCTTGGTTGTCTACTCTAGCCATCGCCTTTCCTAAAGTAGGATTGCGGTACGAACAAAAGCGTGTTTCGGAAAACTGTTTCGTGTTTGTATTCAATTTCAGTCTGAGCTGTATCAATGAGGTGTCACTGTGTGCGGACTAGTCCATATATGCTATACCAAATGCAACGAGTTTCGAGACCACACTGCGCATGATATGAAGCTGATGGATAATTAAATTCATAACTAAGATGAGAGAATTTAAGGAGAGGGTCTCGCGGCTACCACTTTGCTGCTGTCTGACCAACGCATTAGCCTAAAACGCTGGTCAGACCTTGGGTACTTACTTAACACTGGCTGTGCCATTGTCATTGTTATCAGTATTTGCATATCACGTGTATCATGTAGAAAAAAAAAAAAAAGAACTGAACAGGAAAGATTTTCTACGAAAGTCACATTAAAGCAGTATCTGTTGCCAGTTTTTTTTTCTTTCTTTCTTTCTGCTTACGCAGGCTGATACTCCTGCAGACACTGCCTGTATAGACAGGTAGTGGAGTTTTGTGCGTATGACCGGTTTTTTTTTTTTTTTTTTTTATCCCGCCATTAAGGCAGCCATCTTCGGGAAGGTGCATGCTATGTGTAACGTGTCATCCATACCAACGACCAAACTGGCCTTCTCTTCCGAAAGTTGGTGATGGGATTTTACGTGTGTGCAAGATGTGCGTGCGTTCACACACGGAACCTCGGTTTATAGTCTTATTCGAAGGACTGTATGGAAAATGGGGTCAGAACCAATGTTAACTCCGATGGAAAAAATCCCCCTGTACCGAAATTCGAAACCCGCAACCCCAGGATCACGAGTCCAGCGCTCTACCCAAGTAAGCTATTCCGGCCCCCTTTTGCCAGTTCAATACAAAACATTTTTTTTTACCGCAAGACAATTGAATTCATTTTCAAAAAAAACTGTTCACCCTATCACATCAAAAACTGCATTTAAGAAAGCATTGAAACATCTCTTTCAGTAAAACACAAACCAACCACACCATCCTCATCACTTTCACTACATTCGTTAAAACGCATGTACAAAAGTAATCACTCATTTTCATTTATATAAGCATCTGTACTCTTTTCGTTTATTGGCGTGTCACTTCATCTGAGCCGGTTAATGTTATATGTCTGTGATGTAACATCTTTTTTTACGTTGGTTTTTGTTTTGTTTTGTTTTTTACTTTTCTTCTTCTCTATTTTAATGATTTACACTTGTGATTTATTCGTTTGCTTCTGACATTTAAACAAGCGCATGTTGGCTGCATCTCTAATGTACCATTAATCTCATTTCTTCAAATTAATGCTGAACAATTACAAAGTGGTGGAAAACAAGTGCAGGTTAACAATTCTTCCATCATTATAGTAATGACTTGGCAAAGATTTGAAATTAGAAGAAAAAAAAGATTGGAGGGAGTTAGAAGATGAAGAAAATGGGAAAATATGTTATAAATATGAAAACCCCTTCACTAGCTGCACGAGAGAACCATCACAATCACTCTCGAAGGCAGGTCTGTATGTATTGCCTGCTCCTAGGCCTTTCGTCCGCTGGATCGAACTCGTCAGGGAGACACGGCTGATTGTGTCAGTGCTCTTGGCGTCAAATAGAGACACAGCACAGTCCGTAATTCTGTGGTGTTCTCACTACCAAGGGTTCAAAGAAGAATCCAACAGCACCCCGAAAGCAGCCAGCGAAATGTTAGTAATAAAAGAAAACGACAGTGTGGAGAGGAAAAAAGTTGCTGAAAAACTAAAAACATTATGCAAACAGTATAAAATGTAGGGGACATTCTTTGAGCCTATGCTTGAGGATCCATTTAAGGATTTCTTCAACTTAATTCAACTTTGACATAGCTATGGTAAAG
The DNA here is from genome assembly GCA_016801955.1 of Conus betulinus. Lineage (NCBI taxonomy): Eukaryota > Metazoa > Mollusca > Gastropoda > Neogastropoda > Conidae > Conus > Conus betulinus. Next base: position 209,632 of record JADBJO010000306.1, read on the forward strand.
CGCGATGAGCCCACTAATAGAGTTGGGAACTGTGCTAGGTTAATTGTCATCATCATCATTTTTATCATTATTGTCACTGTCATTACTACATCATTATTATCATTATCATCATTATTATCATCATTACCAGCATTATTATTGTTATCATCATTATCATCATCATTATCGTCATCATAATGGCCACCATCATCATCATTACTGTTACGCGAATACGTGCATTAAAATAAATAAACGTTAATTTCCCGAACACAGAAACTATTTGCATTATCATCATTATACCGTCATTTTCTCCACGTGGTTTCCGTCATCAAGACTCTCCGTGGATTTCCAAAGATATCAAGACGCTATGGTCGGTCTTTATATATACAAAGAGTTCCACGGGAGGGGGGCTCGGCAGGAGTGAAAGATAATTTACCGCGCTCCTCCGTCAGCGACCAATGAGTACCAGCAATATAGCACAGACCATGCTACTTACCGGCACGGGACTCGGGGGGCACGGGGTAGGAGTGAAAGATAATTTATTGCCGCGCGTTCAATTCCGGCCAGCGACCAATGAGTACCCAGAGTAAGAGAGCGGGGTGTCTACGTCATGGCTCACCTGAGAGGTATGACTCGATGCCGTTCTGAGCACTGTTTTGTTTTTTTTTTTTTTCAGCTAGCACTTTTTTTTTTTTTTTTTCCTACACGTGTCGTTCAGATAGCATATTCACTGCTTTTTTCTTACATGTGTCGTTCAGAGAGCACTACTTTTTTCTTACATGTGTTGTTCAGATAGCACTACTTTTTCTCATATTTTCCTTTTTGTGTCGTTCAGATAGCACTACGTCGTTTGTCATATTTTCCTATATGTGTCGTTCAGATAGCACTACGTTTTGTCATATTTTCCTACATGTGTCGTTCAGCTAGCATACACTTTTTCCTGCATTTTGTCGTTCAGATAGCAACTCACTTTTTCCTGCATGTGTCGTTCATATAGCACTACTTCGTTCTCAACTTTTTTCCTGCATGTGTCGTTCAGATAGCAGCACTATTTTCTCATATTTTCCTATTATGTGTCGTCGTTCAGATACCGCTACTATTTTTTTCCTACATATGTCGTTCAGATAGCACTACTAATTTTTTCTTACATGTGTCGTTCAGATAGCACTACTTTCTGTCATATTTTTCTACATATGTCGTTCAGATAACATCATCTTTTCCTACATTTTCCTACATGTGTCGGTCAGTCCACACTATTCTTTCCGACATTATCCTACGTGTGTCGTTTCAGATAGCACTACTTCTCAAACATTTTCGTACGTGTGTTGTTCAGATAGCACTATTTTTTCCTACATTATCCTATGTGCATTGTTCATTTTTTCCTACATAACACCATGTTTCCGTACATTATCCTACGTGTGTTGTTCAGATAGCACTATTTTTTTCCTACATTATCCTATGTGTGTTGTTCAGATAGCACTATTTTTGTCCTACATTATCCTGCGTGTTTTGTTCAGATAGCACTATTTTTCCTACATTATCCTATGTGTGTTGTTCAGACAGCACTATTTGTCCTACATTATCCTATTGTGTGTTGTTCAGACAGCACTATTTTTTCCCTACATTATCCTATGTGTGTTGTTCAGACAGCACTATTTTTCCCTACATTATCCTATGTGTGTTGTTCAGATAGCACTATTTTTGTCCTACATTACCCTGCGTGTTTTTGTTCAGATAGCACTATTTTTTGTCCTACATTATCCTACGTGTGTTGTTCAGATAGCACTATTTGTCCTACATTATCCTACGTGTGTTGTTCAGATAGCACTATTTGTCCTACATTATCCTACGTGTGTTGTTCAGATAGCACTATTTGTCCTACATTATCCTACGTGTGTTGTTCAGATAGCACTATTTGTCCTACATTATCCTACGTGTATTGTTCAGATAGCACTATTTGTCCTACATTATCCTACGTGTGTTGTTCAGATAGCACTATTTGTCCTACATTATCCTACGTGTGTTGTTCAGATAGCACTATTTGTCCTACATTATCCTATGTGTGTTGTTCAGACAGCACTATTTTTCCCTACATTATCCTATGTGTGTTGTTCAGACAGCACTATTTGTCCTACATTATCCTATGTGTGTTGTTCAGACAGCACTATTTTTCCCTACATTTCACTCCATATGTCGGTAAGTCAGCACCATTTGTTCCTCAGTGTGTCATCCAGTCAGCACCATTTGTTCCTCAGTGTGTCATCCAGTCAGCACCAATTTTTTTTCCTCAGTGTGTCATCCAGTCAGCACCAGTTTTTTCCTCAGTGTGTCATCCAGTCAGCACCATTTGTTCCTCAGTGTGTCATCCAGTCAGCACCAGTTTTTTCCTCAGTGTGTCATCCAGTCAGCACCATTTGTTCCTCAGTGTGTCATCCAGTCAGCACCATTTTTTCCTCAGTGTGTCATCCAGTCAGCACCATTTGTTCCTCAGTGTGTCACCCAGTCAGCACCATTTTCCCTACCCTTCATTCTTCTCTCCCTGTGTCTTTCAGATTCCACTACTTTTCCCTAGGTTTTTGGCCATGTGTCATTCAGTTCGTTACTACTTTTCCCTAGGTTTTTTGCCATGTGTCATTCAGTTCGTTACTACTTTTCCCTAGGTTTTTGGCCATGTGTCATTCAGTTCGTTACTACTTTTCCCTACATTTTTGGCCATGTGTCATTCAGTTCGTTCGTTACTACTTTTCCCTACATTTTTGGCCATGTGTCATTCAGTTCGTTACTACTACTTTTTCCTACATTTTTGTTTTTAATCAATGTAATTCATTCGGCACTACTTTTCCCAATATTTTTTTTCCCTCTATGTGTCGTTCAGTCAACACCAATTTTT
>JADBJO010000306.1:217500-225000 GCA_016801955.1 Conus betulinus
CTTCCCATTGAAAGAGAACTTCTTTCTTCTGTGAACTGTTTATGGTCGGGCTCGTTTTAAACAAGCAAACCAAAAAAAAAAAAAAAAAAAAACGACAAAAGAAAACAAAACAATACCTGCCCTCTTGTGTGTGTCTACTGGCACTGACACTGCACACTGATGTGTTTTCTAATCCGATGCAACTTTGATTCTCGGCAGGAAGAAAAACACGACGGAGAGGAAAATGAAGTTTGGAGAGTGACCAGCAACGTAGAGTAGCAAAATAAAGAAAATCGCTGTTATCATTATCATAAATCGAACGTTTAACTACACGGGTAGCCTGTCATTAATTCATGTGATCATGAACACGATGTGGCTGTCTGCCACACAAACAATGACAGTGTTCCAATATGTTGTGGAGCGTTCAGGTGATCAGTTGGTTTACCACTCACCCACTTTCGTACGAATCAAAGAATGAACCAAGATAAGGTATGCTTGGACAATATGTCGAATCAGCGTTTGGTGTAGTGTAATATGGGGGGTATTGGTGATAGTGGTGGAGTTGGTGGTGGTGGTGGTGGTGTGTGTGGTGGGGGGGTGCGGGGGGGGGGGGGGGGGTGCGTGCGCGTGCGCGCGCGATTTGACCGACTTTGTTACTTTCGTGTGTGTGTGTGTGTGTGTGTGTGTGTGTGTGTGCGAGAGAGAGAGAGAGAGAGAGAGAGAGAGAGAGAGAGAGAGAGAGAGAGAGAGAGATCATCCTTAAGTACGAAGCCGATAAAACTTGGTGAAGTGAGGTTTCGTGTAATCTTTGTTTCACACATCTAGCATGATCTCTTCACTCAATGTTTGGTGATGATGCCTTACACAGGGGAATCGCAGTCTCCTCCTCTACTTCCAGTATTGCAAAAAGGCAACTGACGAAAGCGATTTAACTGTGCCCTAAAACTAGACATCAAGTTTCAACGGTCTCGGGGGGGGGGGGGGGGGGGGGGGGGGGGGGGGGGGGGGACGAGGGGGTGTATGGTCTGGCGGATGTTGTGCTGGACGATACCTCAACAAACAGAATCGGAAGAAAGACGCTCGGTGCCGTTTTGATAGGACACACATAGTACAACGGAAGCGTTAGGCACTGACTGACTGGAGGCAAAGCATTACGCACATCAAGCGTCGCAGAAATGATTGAGGAGCCGAAATGGCCCCACTCTTCAGCAAGGACGGCAGACAGCAAGGTACGTCGTGCTAAACAAAGCACAGCGTCACCCGCGAAAGCGCCCGCTCCGTCGCCTCTACGTCAGCGTGGCTCCCCAGTCCACTTCGTTGACCCAGATCTTGGGTTAGGAGGAGGGGGGTGGGGGAGGGGAGGAGGTGGAACACAGTGCGGAATAGTTTCTACACACACACACACACACACACACCTTTTGGGGGGGGGGGGGGGGGGGGGGGGGGGGGGGGGGGGGGGGGGGGGAGAGGCAACAGAACAAAAACATTTCCCTCTTCCTTTCCTGCAAACAAATAGTACACTTTCATTCCTAGTGTGTATCAAATCCAAAGTTAACAAAACAAATAAATTCGTAACATTTCGTTATGTCCTCACCTCACGCACAGGAGTAATGCAGTAAGAAAAGAAAAAAAAAAAAAAAAAAAAAAAAAAAAAAAAAAAAACCTTAAGACTGACTCGACCATCCACTCAATCAAATGATGACATTGTATTTTACCATACATCTGAATAAAGAATGGTCCAATGTGTACAGAGTGAACACACACAGAGAGAGAGAGAGAGCGTGCTCAGTTTCGTATGTCTACTCACAAACGAATGCATTTTGCCAGAAGTAATCAAGCCGAGCGCTTGCGTGTGCCATCTTCATTTGCTTATGGTATGCCTGTCCAAACACTCATGTTAGAAGTTTCCTGATCGAGATCGTTTGTTATGAGCGTGTGTGTGTGTGTGTGTGTATGTGTGTGAGAGAGAGAGAGAGAGAGATTCATCAGCAGAAACACACGCACATACACACGCACGCGCGCACATATCTCTGTATCTGGCTGTCTATCTATCTCTCTATATCTGTCTATACACACATATGCAGAGAGAGAGAGAGAGCTACATTCACATCCATCGACTAACCACACACACACACACGGCCCACAACCGGTTTTTGAACTTTAGTCACACAAAACCGCGATCCTTCCCACGTAGTCCTGAAAAACATTGTTCCCTTGAAGCACACACTTCTTTCTCAATTACCAACCTAGACACGCAGCTCATAGTGCAAAAAAGTGACTGTTAACCTGTACGTGAAAAAACGGACGGTTCTTTCTACCAATTACAAGAAAGCTTACAGAAGAACGTCTTTGTCCACCACCTTGTGAGCTGAGTTCAGAATGGGGGTGAAAATCACGGGGCTCTCTGTGTTGCACGTGCTCACTCCTCTAACCCTGTTGTCTGAACAACAAGGCTGCGCAGGCGCCGGATATGGTCACACGAGGACCACAGCATAACGAAGAACTGCCACAATCACCGCCACAAAAAAAAAAAAAAAAAAAAAAAAAAAAAAAAAAATTTTACGCGTTTCGTCGGTAAACTTCACACAAAAGCTTTTTTTTTTTTTTTTTATTGAAGCCGCGTTGAAGTTCAGCATTATCTACCTTTAGACACGAGTAGGCCTACTTTTCTGCTGAACAGATTGGAGAATCTACCGTCTGAAAGTTGGCCATTCGGTGCTTGCTGCAGAAGATGATGTGGGGGAGAGGGGGGGGGGGGGGGGGGTGAGGGTGGGGGTGGGGGTGAGGGTCGTTGTGACGTTGCTTCGTGTTGCCCAAACCAGTGTTGGACAGTGGTGACAGGAATGGCGTTGTGTGACCAAGACGGTTGAGATCTTTGCTTTGGACTGTGGACACGAGGTGTAGCGGTAAGTTGATAGTCTTTATCTGTCTGTCAGTGTATCTGTCTAGCTATCTATTTATCTATCTATCTGTGCATCTGTCTAGCTATCTATTTATCTGTCTATCTATCTATCCGTCTATCTGTCTCTATCATGCTACGTATACAAACTCTGTATGTGTGTGTGTGTGTGTGTGTGTGTGTGTGTGTGTGTGTGTGTGTGTGTGTGTGTTTGATGGTGTTGGTGATGGTAGTTGTGGTAGCGGTGGTGGTGCTGCTGGTGCTGGTGGTGGTATGTGTGTATCTGGACATGAGCTGATAAATTCAGACATATGAAAGGTATTGTGGAAGCAGACGCAGGGTTTGATGGACATGGATACAAGGTATGGCGGGCATGGATGTAGCGAGGGTTGACTGCCAGAACCCAGTATCTCTCTGATATACATGTACATAAGATACTGAGTTCTGGCAGTTAACTCCTCGAATTATGCAGACATGAAAACAAGATTTTTGGGGGGACATGAATACAGGGTATGGTTACCTTCATGCAGAGTAAACATGTATGCAAGGTATGGTGGACATAGCTACAAGGAGTACAGGAATACATTGATACAGGATATGATGTGAATCCAGGATGTGATGGACATGGACACAGGATAGGGCGTGGATACAGTGTATTGGCACAGAGTGTGGTGGAGAGAGACATAATGCGTGACACAGTTGCAGGATAAGACGCAGATGAAACATATACTGACACACGTATAGCGTGGATACATGTCAAGAGTTTGATACACGATGCAATGTACATAGATAAGTGTATGACATGGAGACAGAGTAAGACATGGCTACAAGGTTGAAGTCGACATGAATGAGGTTAGGACAATCAATAGAGCTGAAAGTAAGGACACGGGATACTTGGACATGGATATGGTTTTATCAATGCGGGTATAGTATGACCTGTTCGCGGGAATGACGGACATGAATACACGGTATGGTGGTCATGGATATATAAGGAGTAGTATTCATGGAAACAAGGTGTGGTGGACGTAGATATGGCGGACATGGATGCTGCTATGGTAGGCATAGATGCAGGATATGATGAGTAGACAGGCATGGCGAACATGGATGTCGGTTGTGGTGTGCAAATGGACCCCTTATACGAAATGGACACGGACATGGAGACATGGACACAGGGTTTGACGTGGACACGGGGTATGACATGATGATACAGGATGTAGCAGACACAGACAAAGGATATGATATCGACACAAGATAGTGTATGATATTCATACAGGCTGTGGCGGACTTGCATACAAGATACGGTGGACTTAGACGTTTGTCAAAGCCGTCAGTCTGGTGGATTTCAAATCCCATTTGGGACAACATTCAATCATGTTCTCCGCAGATTGTCAAAGCAACCATTTCCCGAGGTGACGTGTTTCGTTCCCGGTTGTCCTTATCCTTGGATCTTCCTGTTCTTCCCTAAGTCCCTGGCCAGTCACGGGGGCGCTGCAGTCTACAGATGTGCACCGGTTGTTCGTGCCTGTTCTGTCTGTGCACCGGTTACTCCTGCCTGTTGTGTCTGTGCAGCGGTAAACCTGCCTGTGTGTGTGTGTGTGCACCGGTTACTCCTGCCTGTTGTGTGTGTGTGTGTGTACCGGTTATTCCTGCCTGTTCCGTCTGTGCACCGGTTACTCCTTCTGTGTGTGTCAGCGGTGTATCAAAGCTTGGATCTCTGTCAGGGTTTTCCCCGTGCATTCAGCAATGTTGTCAGTCCACCGTTGATTCTCTCTTATCCTCCATTCAGCAATGTTGTCAGTCCACCATTTATTCTCTCTTATCCTCCATTCAGCAATGTTGTCAGTCCACCGTTGATTCTGTCTTATCCTCCATTCAGCAATGTTGTCAGTCCACCGTTGATTCTCTCTTATCCTCCATTCAGCAATGTTGTCAGTCCACCGTTGATTCTCTCTTATCCTCCATACAGCAATGTTGTCAGTTCACCATTGATTCTCTCTTATCCTCCATTCAGCAATGTTGTCAGTTCACCGTTGATTCTCTCTTATCCTCCATTCAGCAATGTTGTCAGTCCACCGTTGATTCTCTCATCCTCCATTCCCACCTTCTTCAACAATTTCCTGGAGGACTGTTTCAGCGAGGTTGTCGGGGCTTCGTTTCATGGCCTTCCAGTCGGAATTGTCTTTTCTTTTTTTTTGAAATGATGTCAGCAGATCTTCAATGTGGTCCGGTGGATGCATTGCATGATGGTTTGAGACTCTCTCTCTCTCTCTCTCTCTCTCTCTCTCTCTCTCTCTCTCTCTCTCTCTCTCTCTCTCTCTCTCTCTCTCTCTCTCTCTCTCGTGTATTCACTCTGTACACATTGGACCATTCTTTATTCAGATGTATCCACGTGTCCTTTACATTTCCATACAGTTCACTCTAAGATGTTTCTGGTGGTGGTGGTGGTGGTGATGGTGGTAGTGGTTTGTTTTGTTTTTTGTTTTGTTTTGTTTTTCATGGCTTAATGGGCGGGGGAAAACAGATTCCGCTTACAACCTCAAAAACAAATTTTGACTTGACTTCACTTGACACACAAACACATCCAACTACAGCGTGCAGATTGAAAGAGGCCTGTATAGACAAGGAAATCATTAATAACGTAAAGGGCGACAACTTCCTTATAGCTAAAAAAGAAACAAGAGAGTGCAGTGCCTTGAACCCGGCATGGCGTCCTGAAAATGTCAGCCAGTGCGTCACGTAGGCATCGGTGATGGCGGCCTTTGATGTCTCCATGCTGGCGGCATGTCAGAGAGTGCGTCATGTAGGCATTGATGATAACTGCCTTTGATGTGTCGCCTCCACCATCACTTACCCTGGGGCACAGGCTGCACACCAAAAAAAATGGATGCGCCAAGGCGTTGCTTAAGGAGTCGAGTATTTAAAGCAGATAGTAGCCAAGCAAACCATGGTCACCATGCACCTCCCCCCCCACCCCCCCCCTCCCTCCACCCGCCCCGAACTTAACCTAAGTGGATCTACAATGTACCTTAGGGACCACTGAACGCGTTTCTGGTTGTTCCCAAGGATATAACTCATTTGGACTATGAGTTATGGCCCTTGATTTAAGGGTACCCCCTTGTATGCTGACCACATCATCAATTTCAGTCAAATGTAGCTCATGTAAATGACCAGAAATCCATGTTTCTGTTACTTTTGTAACTAAATCAATGACTTGCCGTCTTAAAAAAGCCTTTTGCGTAGTCCAGTATAGAATATCTTGGCTCAAGGGATGCGCTCTCTACTGAAACCGTCATTTTCACAATATGGACTGTATGTCATCTGCGATACATTGAAAATTATAGAAAGCAGGGCTTTTAGGGGGGAGGGGGGGTGTTTTCATACACAACAATGCCTTTGGGTCATTCAGGCCCAATTAGGGCTTCCTAGTCCCGTTTTTAATAGGTACAAAATTAAACATATGAGAGAGCTCCCCCTCCGGAAGACGACACCACGACCTTCCAGCGATAGTCCTCGTGGACTTGCCGACGACAACACGACCTCAACACGGACGTCTCCGAGCCGGCCAGAGACGTGGAGAGAAACTCTGAGGTGACTGTATGAGAGCAGGGTATGAATGGGCCAAGAATCTGAGGCATTTCTATGCTGATCGATGAGGATGAGGGTGATGAAGATGATGCTACGGGTTTCCATTCTGGTCTGAGGCTGTGTGACCGGGCTGCACCAACACCGTCTGCAGTGTAAGATGTTTCAGCAGTACATTCTGGCATTTGTGATCATTATCCGTCTTCTACACGTGGTCCTTCAGGCTTCCAACACGGCCACCCAAAAGCCACACCACCATCCAATGCCGCTCTTTTAAAAACTTTCAATAAAACAATACGTCTGTCTAACTTGAGCATTTCCCTGTTTCACGTATACTATGTAAACGTCAATGAAGGACTGTCTTTCAGGTACCACGTGTTCCTTATCGTCATAAATAAAGATGTACCACTGGATGAGACTATGGTTAACTTCAAACCTACAGCAAGAAATTAGTCCGCTTGACCAGCTTAGGGCAGCAGATTCATTTGACGGATGCAAAAAGCTTGGGAATTTCTGCAGTAAGCGAAGCTAAAAAAAAAAAAAAAAAAAAGTTTCTTCGGTCAAAAGATTACAAATGCGAAAAGAACAGCGCCCAATTGGAGGGTAATAAACTCTATAGTTCATAACAAAGCATGCAGAGTCACAAATTTCAACAACAAACATCCCTCCTGACACACTTAACACACGTTTTTTGTAAATTACAGACATTACAACTCAAACTCCACAGACTTCAAGAGAATCCAGTGAATATACAAGTCCCGCTTTCTTAATATCGTTCTATAAGCAAAACCCTGAATTCAGTAACTCACTCCATATTCGTCCTTTCTTGCTGCACATGAAGTAGGAATGCTCCTAACGTAGTTAAAGATAAAACGTTAAAGGGTCCTGATTACATACCCGCAATTCCGCTCCGACTCGCTCTACCTCACATAGAATTCATTCATTGAAACTAATCGCTTTCTTCGAGCGTACAAAAATGCCAAAGAAACGTCTGCTAAATCATTTCATGCCTTGATATTATGATCACTGAATTTAAAATC
>JADBJO010000306.1:255000-265000 GCA_016801955.1 Conus betulinus
TGAAGGTAAGGAAACATTGAGTAGAAAACATGCACGTATTAGCAAATCCTTCATCACTATGAAAATGCCTTCACAAGTGTTTCAATTCAAAAGGGAGTAGGGAGGAAAGGGGGGGGGGGGGGGGGGGGGGGGGGGGTGATGGGATCAAAAAGGAGACATTGCAGTCTGAATATCAAAATCTTTGTTGATAGAATTCGACAACCGTTAAATACAGTCATAGTGAAGTCAGCCATTTAAATATATGTCTGTCATAGAGTTCCCTTTTTGCCTTCTGCGCGGGACACGTTGGTTGATCACAACTGGCAATACTTGTGGCAGTCCATTCCTGGTTTCTACTGCAGAGCTCCACCTATGATTCTGTGGCGTTCCTCAGAACCACGGGGAGAATGTCACAATCCATCGAACTCGCAAAGAGGCCAACGAAGGGCAGAACAAGTGAATAGATGAGAGGGATATATGAATAAAGAAATAAGTTACAAGCAGTCATGATGAGTGGGGTAAAAGGAAATACTTGAGGCTATGCTCAGGGAGTCGAAATGAATTCAAGTACCTCTCTCTCTCTCTCTCTCTCTCTCTCTCTCTCTCTCTCTCTCTCTCTCTCTCTCTCTGATATATGATAACAAATGAAGCTGAAACCTGGATGTCAGTGCCAAGCAGTCTAAGTAAGAGACTCAGGCCTTCTGTTCCCTGAACTCCTGTTGGAAATGTCCTCACCCATGCTCTCTGAACTTACAAAAAATGGTGAAGACTCAGCCACCAACAAAGACAGTATGCATGCAATACATCTAACTCACACAGTCCACACTTCCTTCTACGCGGCAAGGCAATCAGACTTTAAAGAGTTGAATAAAACGGTAAGTAGCCAATTTAAATCTATTGAAGGGAAAAATACTCTTTCATTTGAGTCGAATGATAAGTTGGTTTGTTTAACCACTTTCATGTCATTATAAAGTCAGGGTATCACTTAATCATCTCTGCAGTTTTGATAAACATTAGTGTAAAGATGTAATGACTCTGCCAAGGTATAAATACATAAGGCTGAACATAGTCACAAGACCTAGAGAACAGCACTTATTGGAGACAGCTGTGTCAGCGACGGGTATTTGAGTTCTCAGAGGTGATGAGATGAACATTCACTCCTCTGTTATACACTTCTTTTTTTTCACTGTTACTGAACTGTTGCATGTCTGGCAAGGCATGTCTGTCTATTAGAGGGCAACCGTGCTCAGCTGGGCACAGTCGTCAATAGCTGGTAATAACGTCATCATGCCGGTAACAGAAGATCGACAGCTTGTCAATCAATAGTGACAAGCCAGTCAGATTCAAAACGGGCAGGGCCACATACAGTTTGAAGCGGCGAGCAGAGAGGCTGTCTGACAATAGATGCAGTACTGGTGAGATGAATTCAATGACTGCGTCATAGTGTGCTGACAGCATGACGTCTCACAGCTGATGCAATCAACATCAGACACAAAGGGCTCCTCCATCACTCGGAAATGGTGTCACCATGAGGAGGAAGCAGGTGAGTTCTCATTGGCCCCCACCACCAGGTGTTCAGGCTGACGGACACCTGGATTCCATCAACCGGAAAGCATTTCAGCAATGAGTTGGATGTGTGGGAGTAGCACCGCCAGGTTGCTTTGATTAATTAGGCACTCGAAACTGGCAAGGTGGCAAAGAGTGTGGGCGACGTTCCTCTGATATTTTGCTGCCTACGTTTTTCAGTTGGGGGTGGTGTGAATACCCACAGTGACTGACGTAAGCAGCCAACAAGAGTAAGAGAAACAGACAGACAGTCAGACAGACAGAGAGATTGCTGGTGGGGGTTTAAGATGCAGAACTAGTAGGGTGAGTGGGGGTGATAAGTGGTGAAGAGGCTGATTTGGTAACGTCCACATTCTCACATTTCTGCTTTTGTCCAATCGGCCACTGCTTTGCATGTAAGAATTCAGTGCTGCTAGCTGCTTTCAGTCAATCTTCCTCAGTGTCACGTGTGTTGACTTCCCCTAACTAATACCATCCAACTTCCCACTCTTTCCCTGCGTCCATTCTCTCTCTCTCTCTCTCTCTCTCTCTCTCTCTCTCTCTCTCTCTCTCTCTCACACACACACACACACACACACACACACACACACACACACCTTAGCCTTATCAATTTTAAGTCATTTACGACACACATCTTCACACCCTTAAGCTCCGCCCCCCCCCCCCCCCCCCCAACACTTACTTCCTCTCACTCCCTCCCCTACATCTGTCTGGCTGACTTTGTTGCCTGCTGACACAATGATACGCTGCAACACTGATGACAATGTTACAGAGGATTTTGAGGTAATCAGCGCGTGTTAGTGCTATAACATCTTGCACACACGTAAAATCCCATCACCAACTTTCGGAAGAGAAGGCCAGTTTTGGCCGTTGGTATGGATGACACGTTACACATAGCATGCACCCTACGTGAGAAATGGAAAGAACGAAGGAAAAAAGGAAAATAAGTGAACGATATTGACTGGATGACACGGGAAACGAGCGAACGATGTATTGCCAGGCAGCTCTTCAGTCGGCACTACCCAGGTAGGCAGCACGCTGCGTAAACGAGAGTGTTTATTATATATTACATGTAAAGCGATTAGAGCCCTAATCTTTAGAGAATAGGCGCTATAAAAATCAACATTATTATTATGTGTTGTTGCGAAGTGTCTATCTTCCTTGAGATGACTACCGCGTCCCTCACTAATGATTCTAATTTGATGTCACGTTCTTGTAACAATCTGTCAGTTAGACAGACATCACATACATGAAAGCTTCACTCTTTCAAAGGAGAGAGATCAAGCCCTACCAAGTCACAGATTGATCCTAGGCCAGAAGATTGAAAGCAGTCATCTACAGTGTGTAAGACTTAACAATAGCGCACGCCATAGAGGGCAATGTTTTATCCCTCATACTCTGAGATCCTGTGTCAAGTTTCACTAATTGTCTCAGAAGACAACCCTTGGACCCCTTACATCTATAACAACTTTTGCTGTACAGGAACAAGAATCCATGCTACCACATGGCCCAGTGGACAACCAACTAGCCAACAATCCTAACTCGGACTCTGATTATGAAAATTTTGTATATTTAAAACTTGTGCACAAAATTAAAACTTTTGGGTGCGAAAATACGCTGTCCTTGTGTCAGTGTATTTTGATTTGTACATCACTTTATATTTGAACCTGTGTCTAATCCTGTCGCTTGGAGCACAAACATTTGTAAGTACATAAGCATAATGGAACTCACACACAAAATTACACCTGAGCCATTCTTGTAGATTAATAACTGGCCTGAGAAAAATAAGAATTTCTTTTGAAAACCGAAACCAGAAAGTTGATCCTTCCATGACAAGTAAGAGAGAGGGTGGAGATGAAATTTGATGTAAAAAAATGTTATCATATGTCTTCCACTCCTGCTCGTCACACTCGGAATACATGAATAAAACCGTTCATTTCACCAACCCCTTGGTTCAACCATACAAAATGTAAGCATGTTCACATAGTTTCATTTTCATATCGGTCTCCAAGTTTTGTCCTTAACATTATGAAGTACGTATAACGGCATTCGTTATGTTTTATGTGGTAATTTTTGGCCCTGTGTCTAAATGACTTTCAACCAGCATCGAACACATTTAGCAACTAAATTCACATACACAGGATGTTTACTTTTTTTTCACCATATACCAACTCATTTAACGCTTACACGCATACCCCCCCCCCCCCCCCCCCACCCCCCCCCAAAAAAAAAAAAAAAAAAAAAAAAAAAAAAAAAAAAAAAAATTAGACTTAAGGATGGAAGTTCTCACACTATGTAGCAGCAGCAGCAGCACTGAGACCACATATTTCAGTTCTGAATGGTACCACGGGCTGAACATGGCTATCAAAGAATGTCAAAGATGCATTAAGAGAATCGCTATTTAGCAATGTACATCTCTGGCAATGAGAGGTCTGTCGTCAGATGATTAAGAGCCTTTTGCCTGTGCAGCTGACTGACGGTCCTGAGGTCGAACCACTTATCGGGTCGGTTTTTTTTTTTTTTTTAGCTTGAAAAACCTCTTGTCCAACCAGCAGTGAATGCCAGCCTGATTCAGGTCGAGGAATGTTGTTAAGGGGGGGGGAAGGGGGGGGGGGGGGGGGGGGAGGGGGGAGGGGGGACTCCATTTTCCATGATGGCCTGCCTCAGACATGGTGAAAGCTCCAACAATTTACTGCCCCTAGGGATGAGGCTATGGGACCTTTTTTTCATTTTTTGCCGATTTTCAAATTTCTGTAGTCAACTCACTAATAAATTTCTAGTTCTGCTGAATGTATATCTACAACGGAAGACAAAATTCAAATGCTAGGAGAAATACATAGCTTAGTATTCATACAGGTTTGATAACATTTGTTACAGATCCAGTGTTACGCCTATGTCCATCCTTCTGTCGTTGCACGATATCCAGCATTTCTAATCAAAGTGTGTGTGTGTGTGTGTGTGTGTGTGTGTGTGTGTGTGTGTGTGTGTGTGTGTGTGTGTGTGTGTGTGTGTGACAGTGTGAATGAGTGTGCGTGTGACAGTGTATGTGTGCGCGTGTGTGCAATAGTGTGTGTGTATATATGTGTGTGTGTGTGTGTGTGTGTGTGTGTGTGTGTGTGTGTGTAACAGTGTGAATGTGTGTGCATGTGACAGTGTATGTGTGCGCGTGTGTGCAATAGCGTGTGTGTATGTGTGCGTGCGTCTGTGTGTGTGTGTGTGTGTGTGTGTGTGTGTGTGTGTGTGTGTGTGTACGTGCATGTGGTGCGCGTCTCTGTATGTGTTCATGCGTGTGCGTATGTATGTGCATGCGCGCGCGCGCGAGCACACGTGTGTGTGTGTGTGTGCGCGCGCGCGCGCGCCGCCTGTGTGTGTGTGTGTGTGTGTGTGTGTGTGTGTGTGTGTGTGTGTGTGTGTGTGTGTGTGTGTGTGTGTGTGTGTGTGTGTTGATTCGAAATAAAAGCACACAAACAAACAAAAGTCCGCACCACAGCCTCAGTAATGTGATCAGAAATCGTGCTCTCTCATGAGTCAGTGTGACCCAACCGCGGACACTGATCTTGAAGGCTCAACGCTGACCCTTCTCACTGTCACGGGAGAGATTACCCCCACCACACAGCAACACCACACTGAGCAGACCAAAAAAAAAAAAAAAAACGAAATAAACAGCACAGCGTATGACTCATCCTTATCAGAATTGTTTCTCTGTGACATTTTGTAATATACCCAGATCCAGGTCCACGTTATCCTGAGATGGTTGATTATAATGGCATGAATCGAGCTCCGAATATCATCATCTCAATCCCAGGCCTTTCTATGTGAAAGGGGATTTATCCACCGAGTCGTGCGGGGGTTATATTCTGTTTGTTGGATGGTAGATCCCAAATGATGAAGAGACTGCGCAAATCTTCCATAAGCAGATAATAACAGCAACGAAACCATCGATTATACATAGACGTCTGATTTTTTTTTTTTTTTAATGCCGCATTCCGGTTCGTACCCCTTATATGAAGAGACTAGAGCTGGAATCGTCAGGATTTGTATTAAGCCAGTAGATGATGTTCGGATATACTTGCAACGGGAGGAGGGGGCAGGGGAGTGGTTGGAGGGGGGGGGGGGGGGGTGGGGGGAGACGACAACAAACTGCTTGCACTTCTGCAGGAACCACTCGAAGACTCCCAGTTTACCCTTTTCGTGTTTTATGAGACGTCTGTTATGGTGTTACTGGGTTGCCTGCCACACCTTAGGGGGATGGGGGTATCATCAGGTCTTTGATTTTATAACATCCTCTCTCTCTCTCTCTCTCTCCTCTCTCTCTCTCTCTCTTCTCTCTCTCTCTCTCTCTCTCTCTCTCTCTCTCTCTCTCTGTCTCCTCTCTCTCTCTCTCTCTCTCTCTCTCTCTCTCTCTCTCTCTCTCTCTCTCTCTCTCTCTCTCTCTCCCTCTCTCTCAATCTCTCTCTCTCTCTCTCTCTCCTCCTTTGGTAACTAGTAAGAGGATTGCTTTCTGTATGTCTCTGTGCGTGTGTAGTTTTTTTTTTTTCTTCTTTGTAATCAATTCATGTATTCTTGTTTGTTGTTTCAATTGTTTGTTTGTTTGTTTTTTTAATTTCTATGCGTCAATGCTGATGAATAAGCAGCTCATCCACGTTTTTATGTATTTGTAAGATATGTATGTTTGCTGAAAGTTTTGTGAAGTTTTAGTCGCTAATCATGCTTAGTTAGTCCCTTAGAAGGACAACAAGGGCAGGATGCAAAAAAAAAGAGCATGTGTTTGCTTATCTGCTACCCTTGGAAGTCAAGATTATCCTCTCCCTCTCTCTCTCTCTCTCTCCAAATAAAACGAAGTCTCTCTATCTCTCTCTCATCTCTCTCCAAATAAAACGAGTTCTATCCCGGCCCACTCTCTCCCTCATCTCCCATCCCGTCTTCCCCCTCTCATGGCAACATCCTCTCCCTCCTCCCTCCTCTCTTCTTCCTCACTCTCCTATCGAGGCCGTAACAAATAAAACGAGTTCTAAATCCAGCCGTATCAATAGCAGGAAAAAGGCACTCTGGGAGAGCTAGAGCTTTAGCGACGTTCTCTGCTACTGACGATCAAAACAACAGTTCATTTGTCGAACCCCCCCTCCCTCTCACCCCTCACCCCTCCCCACCCCCCCCCCCCCCCCCCCCCCCCCCCCCCCCCGCCAATCCTCTCCCTTCGCCCTTTAACATGTGATTTCCACATATATTTCTCCCTAGACAGTCAGTTGAACTTGTACTTGACCCACAGCTCCTGCACCAGTTTCAATCCCTGTCTTATTTCAGGTCTCATTACAAACAGAATTTCTTTCAAATCTCTGAGGCATGCAGCACGTCTTCTGAGAGGAGAAAACAATATACTGTGTAATAAGAAAAAAAAAAACTAAAATGCTGTTATGTGTTATGTTACTGCTTTGTTCTCAGTGTGGGAATGTGTGCGTCGTCTTGATGCTTTGTTTCCATTGTACGGTTTGTGTTTTACTTTTGGTTTCACTGTGCAATGTTAAGGCTTTTTGTTCCCATTGTGCGATGTGTGTTTTACAAATGGCTTTGTTGTCACCATGCAATGTGTGTGTTATTTTAAGGCTTTGTTCTCATTGTGCAGTGTGTACTTTGCTTTAAGGCTCGGTTCTATTTATGGAGTGCATGCGTTGCTTTAGGGCTTGGTTCCCACTTTGCAATGTGTGTTTCTTTAAAACTTGGTTCCCACTTTGCAATGTATGTATTACTTTAAGACTTGGTTCCCACTTTGCAATGTATGCATTACTTTAAGGCTTGGTTCCCACTTTGCAATGTGTGTATTACTTTAAGGCTTAGTTCCCACTTTGCAATGTATGCATTACTTTAAGACTTGGTTCCCACTTTGCAATGTGTGTATTACTTTAAGGCTTGGTTCCCACTTTGCAATGTATGCATTACTTTAAGACTTGGTTCCCACTTTGCAATGTGTGTATTACTTTAAGGCTTGGTTCCCACTTTGCAATGTGTGTTCTTGGTTTTCCACTTTGAAATATGTGTGTTTCTTTTAAATTAGTTCCCTCTTTGCAATATGTGTGTTACTTTAAGGCTTGGTTCCCACTTTGCAGTATGTGTATTGCGTTAAGGCTTGGTTTCCACTTTGCAATGTGTGTGTTACTTTAAGATCGGTTCCCTCTTTGCAATATGTGCGTTACTTTAAGGCTTGGTTCCCACTAAGGAATGCACGCGTCACTTTAAGGCTTGCTTCTCATTAGTTTTCAGAACGGCGACAATTGATAGACAACCTTGTATGCAGCGATCAAATTAGTCCATAGCAGTCTTATAACTGGATGTCAAACGAAGAAAGAAAAGGGAACAAACGACAAAATCGTAGGTAGAAATCTAAAACGGGTTGTAATCCGATTACTGCGATCAGCCGACACTCCGATAAAGACAGAAACAGAAAGGGGACGCCCACAAAGCAGGGCGATTATCCCAATCATGAAACGGATCAATAAAGATATCATAAGAAGGTGGATCATTAACGGCTGCGGCCCCCCGTCGCTTGACCACTGACCAGTAAGCCCCCCAGTGTAGTGTGACCAAAAGGTGCTGAAATCCAGGCTAATCGCTTCCAGATGTGGATCTGTCGGGGGTGGCGGTAAGACCTTACAACACGAAGAACTGTGGGTGTTGATTGCATGTTAATCATCTGGTGGGTGGGTGGTTCAGGTTGGGGGTGGGGGGCAGTGGGGGACAGCTGATCGAGGTGATGGTACCAGTACCCACAGAGTTCCACTGTCTAAGACTCCATCAATATGCCTGCATGCGACAGTGTCGGAAATCTAGTGTGAGGTCACTGTGTGTTCTCTGCTGCAGTTACCGGACTTTACTGTGGGCACCAAGTTCCGTGCCTTCTGAAGACCAAAAAAAAAAAATTTTTCAGCTGTGTACAGAAACATGAATTTTGTTAGTGTCGTTCCCGTAATTTTTTCAGCTAAAAAGTAACAAAAGCTGAATTCTACATATTATATAGTATTAGGTATGTATACTAGACTGGTGATCGAATTTTTGCCATTGAAGTGACCAGTATGCACGCATGCAGGCACGCACGCTAACTGAGAGGGCGGCCGTGACAACTGAACGATTCTCTCGCGGCGACTGGTGGTTACGGTGCCCGGATATGGCTGGTGACCTGTAAGAGTGAACGGGGCTCTAACAAAGATGTACAGTAGGAGAGTGAGGACAGATGTCCACCCTCGCCATAGTTGATCTGTAGATTTGTCGTCTGGAGTCTTCTGCGGAGTCTGTCAAACAGTCATATAATTAGCCATGACCCAATTCACGTGTTCTTCTGTTGATTTCCCCTCCCAGTCCGCCCATGTCCTTGTGCAGTCCTTGGGTTTGTCCTTGTAGATTTGCCTGCCTGTCTTAACCACAGTATCAGTGTCCTTCTGTATTTCTTGAGTTTGCTCCTGCAGATTTGCCTGTCTGTCTTAACCACAGTATCAGTGTCCTTCTGTATAACTTGAGTTTGTTCCTGTAGATTTGCCTGTCTGTCTTAACCATTCTACTGATGGTTTTTTTTTTTTCAATCTTTTAGCTTTGTTTTTGTCCTGTGTTGTTTATTCCACTTCACTGTGAACAACAGAACACGGGAGACAGAAAATCAGCAAACAGTTCAATATCACAAGCAAGTGCTTGAGTAGATGACACATGGGGCTAGAAGTGCCCAGAGAAAGCATCACACCGCCAAGTGCTTGAAGAGATAGCACGAGCGGCTGTAACTGCCAGAGAAAACATTATACCGCCAAAGTGCTTGAAGAGATAGCACGAGCGGCTGTAACTGCCAGAGAAAGCATTATACCGCCAAAGTGCTTGAAGAGATAGCACGAGCGGCTGTAACTGCCAGAGAAAGCATATATACCGCCAAAGGCCCCAGCATCGACGTTCTACACGGCAGTTCAGTGGACTGGCAGTGCACAGCAGACCTTCCAGAATGGTAAAAAAAAAAAAAAAAAAAAAAAAAAAAAAAAAGAACATCCAGAGATCATCAGGAAGCGTAGCCTAAGGCCGGATATTGTACCCAACTCAGGTTCATCGGAACAACCGATTCTGATTAAACTCTCGGTGCCGTATGGAAGCAAAATGGAGCAAGCGCACCGTCTAAATGTCTGAAAAGTATGCTAGTGTATCCGGCAGATGAGAATCTTGCTTACAACCCCGAGTCCTCGCCATAGAAGTTGCAGCAAGGGGGGTGTACAGGCTCATCAGCCTATGATCTCATCAAACAGCTGACGATATCTGGTAACAAGAGGACTAGAACCCAAAAGGCACAGGCAGCTGAATTGAGTTCCGGTCGAGGAGGGACGAAAGTGAATGTCATAAGGATTAAATTTTCCAACTTAAAACAGGTGTTCTATAGTGATATCGTTAATTAAGACACCTATGAGGGGCCGGAATAGCTCAGTTGGTAGAG
>JADBJO010000306.1:270000-277500 GCA_016801955.1 Conus betulinus
TATCTCTCAGTGTGCGTCTGTCTATCAGTCGGTGTCGGTGAGCCGAAGCCATCGCGCCACCCTCTCGCTGACACAGCGGGCGAGAAATGGGTCAGCTCTGACGTCAATGGCCGGGACCGATGTCGCAGCCGTCTCTTAGCTCTGCTCCGCTTACGTCATAGCGCGTGCTGCCATGGTGGGCGAGGCGCTGGGCGGAGTTCAGTTCATTCACACTCCGCCCAGATCACCGGGCGGGCTCTACACGCCATCGCTTACCTCCCCTCCTCCCCCCCCCTCTCTCTCTCTCTCTCTCTCTCTCGACAATGGCAGCCATTCTATGGTCGACTCGCTGCCTCAATAGCGCAAGTTTTGTTGACTTGTCGCCGGGATGAAATGTGTTGAGTTCAGTTGGGTACTGAGA
Organism: Conus betulinus; assembly: GCA_016801955.1. Taxonomy (NCBI): domain Eukaryota; kingdom Metazoa; phylum Mollusca; class Gastropoda; order Neogastropoda; family Conidae; genus Conus; species Conus betulinus. The sequence continues at coordinate 270,401 of JADBJO010000306.1, forward strand.
GAGAGAGAGAGAGAGAGAGCAGTGGATTCTGTCGGAGTTTTGCCACCGACCTGCGTACTGCTGCGTGCATTTGCCGAAGAATGAGCAAAGGCAGTTGTGGGTTGGGTTGGGCATTGCCCAAGGCAAGCATATCTTAACGCTGCTGGGGAGAGAGAAGGGAGAAGGAGGCGCAAAGAGATGGGGGGGAAGGAGTGTGGGGGGGGGGGGGGGGGGGGGGGGGCAGGAGCGACGATAACATAGCTTTTGCATTTTGAAAGGGGAGTAAGTGTTTTCATAGCCGTCATTTGAGGACGAGAGGTGCGACAGTATGTCTTAAAAAGAAAGGTTTACCTGTCCTTGGAATATCAGCATACGTTGGTGTGTGTGTGTGTGTGTGTGTGTGTGTGTGTGTGTGTGTGTGTACGCGCGCGCGCACAGGGGGAATAGAAGAAGAAGAAAAGAGAGATAAGATAATGTTGCTTGTAGCCCAGCCCACTGCAAAGGAGAAGAGAGAGAGAGAGGGGGGGGGGAGGGTCAGATGTGTGGAAGGGGTGGGGAGGGATAGTGTGGCAGTGTCATGACAACGCTTTCGCTCTTGCATTAGCACATACTGGCGTTCGCTAACGGTCACTGGGAAGAGTTGGGGGGGGGGGGGGGGGGGAACGATCAGAAACGGCGGAAACTGAAGGGAGAGGCGGACGGAGGGGAGGAAAGCACAATGATATATTCTGTACCTAAAGAGAGACCAAGTGTCCCATTCATAATCAGCGGAAGGCATATCCTGCACATTACCACAGACAAGTGCTTCCTGTGTATGGTGCGAATGAGAGAGGTGCAATAAAGCGTATCCCGTGCATTAGCACTGACGGGAGGGAGGGGGCAGGCTGGCATGAACTGGGTAACAGCAAAGACTGGAAGATCCTGTGCCTTCAATCCATGCTGTTTACAGCCTAGCCAGCAGCGGGGCCATATTAGGGCCGAATCTGTCCAGAATTTGGGATAACAGAGAAACACCATGACAATATTTTCTCTACTTCAACACAGATAATGACTTCGACAGCCAGGTCTCAGAGAAAGTGTGTGTACGTGTGTGTGTGTGTGTGGGGGGGGGGGGGGGGGGGGGGGTGAGGGAGGAATGCCGCGTATGACGACATGTCCCCTTCATTAGCACCACAGACTGTTAAACATCAATGATTAGCACCACCTCTAATGATCCATGTATAATGATGGAAGGCAGTTCATTGAGGAAGGAAATGGGTTGCGTTTTAAGGATGAGCAATAGACTGATGTAGGTGCGTCAGAATTTTAGTCATGAACTCTTTTTATCGGGGTTTTTTTTAGGTGTGTTTTTTTTTTCTGTCTCATCTTCTGTGCCACCTCAGTGGCCGTGCATCCACGCTGCTCATTCCGACCCCCCCCCCCCCCCCCCCCCCCCCCCCCGCCCCCCCCCCCCCAGTCCATGGCCCCTCCCTGCTGCAGCCCTGGCATTGGAAATCCACAGGGAGCAGTCAATATCAAGTTGTCAAGAGGCATCCCACCGGAGGAGACAATGCAGAGCTGCCGAGTCACTTCACTGGTGTTCAGTGAAGCCGGTTTTGATTCAACGTACGCAGGACACCACCTATTAAGCCTCCCTTACTGACGACAATGAGCGATTTTTTGCTCTGCTCAGTGGATCTTGACCAAACAAAAGTCAGCACCAACTGAAAGCATGAGAAAGAAGAGATTGGGGAAGTCTGCCCAAAATACGATGGAAAAGAAATTTGGTGGACAAGAACACACCCTCCCCAACGATGTGGAAATTCTGTTGATGAGTTCATGAATGCAGAGACCAACACGATATGGAACAGCTCCCCTCCCCCCCCCCCCCCCCCCCCCCCACCTCCACCCATCCAAGTTAAGTCATATAATCTACAGTCGAGCTGACCAGAGAAAAAAAGATTTTTTGGAATAACAGGGTAGGTCGTGTGTGTGGGTGTGGGTGTGGGTGTGCACGTGTGCATGTGTGTGTGTGTGTGTGTTTGCAGGGGAGGGATGGAAAAGAAGAGGGAAAGAGGCCAGGTGTGTTTGGAGGAGGAGGGGGCATAGCATGATAGTGTTATGACAATGCTTTCATCCTTGCATTAGCAGATATTAGCATCCGCTAACATTTACTGGGTAAGGTTGGGAGAGGGGGAGAATGAAAAGTGGCCAGAAAGAGGAGGGAAGGGTGGAAGGGAGAGGAAGAAGGCACGTTAATATATTCCCTAATCAAAGAGAGACCAAGTGTCCCGTTCATAATCTTGGCATATCCTGCACATTACCACAGACAGTGCTTCCTGTGCCTAGTACGAATGAGAGAGGCGCAATAAAGTGTATCCCATACATTAGCACTGACGAGAGAGAGGGAGGTAATGTTGCTTGTAGCCCAGCCGACCACGAATGGGAGAGGGAGGGAGGGAGGGGCAGGTTAGCATAAACTGGGAAACAGCAAAGACCTGGAGATCCTTTGCTTTCAGTCCATGCTGTTACTCCTCAGCCAACTGCAGGGGTCCATATCAGGCAAGGGGGCCAATCAGGGCCAACTCTATGCATAATGAAGGACAAGGGAGAGAAACACCCAGGACAATGTCTGAGAGAACACCCAGGACAATGTCTCCTTTACCTCAGTACACATAGTGACTTTGACAACCAGCTCTCAGAGAAGGGGAAAGGTGTGTGTGTGCGTGTGTGTGTGGGGGGGGGGGGGGGGGGGGGGGGGGGGGGGGGCAGAGAGAATGCCTGCATATGACGACATAATGATTTTCCTCTTCATTGTCACCACAGACTGCTAAACACCTGTCATTAGCACCATCTCTAACAATGCATGAGTGATGATGGGAGGCAGGTCAGTGAGGAAGAAGATGGACCCCATTTGAAGGAGGAACAACAGACTGATGTAACAGCATCAGACTTTTAGTCTTTAGCGAATCTTTGTTCGGCTTTGTGATCCTGACCAAAGGAACGCCAACACTGACTGATAGCGTGGATTGGAGAATCTGCCAACGTTTGATGGAAAAGAAATTCAGTCGATAAGAATGTTCCCTCTTCAACGATGTGGAAACTCAGTTGATAAGTTCATGAATGCAGAGACCAATACCAGATGGAACGCCCCCACCCCACCACCACCCCTACCCCCCACCCCTCCTCAAGAATGTCAAGCGAGTGACGTCATGTAATTCACAGCTGAGCCAACCACAGAAAAAGAGTTCTTGGAATGATAATGTAGGTCGTGTGCGCGTGCGCTCACGTGTGTGTGTGTGTGTGTGTGTGTGTGTGTGTGTGTGCACGCATGTGTGTGTGTGTGTGTGTGTGTGTGTGTGTGTGTGCAGTGGAGGGATCAGGGAAGAAGAAGAACAGAGACAGACAGACAGGCCAAGAGGCCAGTGTGTGGAGGGGGAAGGAGGCCTAGCGTGACAGAGCCATGACAACTCTTTCGCCCTTGCGTTAGCATATACTAGCATTCGCTAACAGTAACAGGGAAGAGTGGGCTGGAGGAGGAGAGATGAGAAACAGCCGGAAAGAGGAGGGAAGGGTGGAAGGGAGGGACAGAGGGCACGATAATAAAATTCTGTACTTAAAGAGAGACTAGGAGTCACAACACAACTGAGAGTCAAATAGCCAAGACACAGAGACCAAGCGTCCCATTCATAATCAGCAGAGGGCACATCCTGCACATTACCATAGACAAGTGCTTCCTGTACATGCTACGAATGAGAGAGGCGCAGTAAAGTGTATCCCGTGCATTAGCACTGACGAGAGGGAGGAGGAAATGGGAGGGGGGGGCGGGTTGGGTAACAGCATGAACTGGGTAACAGCAAAGACCAGCAGTAGATCCTGTGCCTTCAATCCATGCTGTTTACAGCCCAGCCGACGGCACAGGGCCATATCAGGGCTGATTCTGTGCAGAATGTAGGATAAGAGAGAGAAAAACCCCATGACAACGCCTCCTCTGCCTCAGTACACCAAGTGACTTCAAATAACCAGCTCTCAGAAAAGGGGAGGTAGGAGGAGGAGGGGGCGGGGGTGCCGCGCGTAGGACGACATGTCCCCTTCATTAGCACCGCAGACTGTTAAAGGTCCGTGATTAGCACCACCTCTAATGATCCATGCGTAATGATGGGAGGCAATTCATTGAGGAAGGAGATGGGATTTGTTTGAAGGATGAACAAAAAACTGATGTTAGCGCGTCAGACCTTTAATCATGAGCGATCTTTTTGTTTTGTTTTGTTTTGTTTCGTTTTGTTTTGTTTTGTTTTGTTTTGCTGTCCCATCTTCTGTGCCACCTCAATGGCAGAGGACCCACGCCGCGCTTATTCCGACCTCCCCGTCCACAGCCACAGCCCAGCCCAGCCAGCCACAGCTCCGACATCTGCAATCTACAGGGAGCAGTCACTGTCAAGTCATCAGTTATAAGGCATCCCACTGGAGGAGACACTGCACTGCTGCAGTGGTGTTCAGTTCTGTTCTGATCCAACATACGAAGGACACCACATACTAAGCCCCCTACTGAGCGTTTTTTGTACCCCAGTTCTTATAGAACAGGGAGTACTTTACAATGGGAACGAAGAAATGCTGTGTGTGTGAGTGTGTGTGTGTGTGTGTGTGTGTGTGTGTGTGTGTGTGTGTGTGTGTGTGTGTGTCTGTTTGTCTATGTGTCTGTCTGTCTGTCTGAGCGTCCGTCCGCAGTCAAAATGTGTTCCACTCGCTCCAGACAAAACTGCTGGACTGATTTTTCTGAAAATGTGTAGATATGGTTATTATGAGTCACGGATGATGCCCGATGTTTTAGTTTACCAGAATAGCCGTTACTAGCGGCTACAAATGATAATTTTGTGATGCACAGTTTAAGCAATAACGATATTTAGACTTAAGTGTAACCACCTTTTGTGAGTTCTTTGGTGGTATGGTGGTTAGTATCCCTGCCTGCTACGCGAGAAGCCGAGGTTCATTTCCCCGCCGGGGAGAGCAGTTTTTTTTGTTGTTTTTTCTCTTACATACAAAATTTCTACCACCAAAAAGGGAGAAAGTGCTATAGTGACTGATTTGTATACACCTTTTTTTATTTTTTCTTTTACTACCGTACTGGGAGTGCGTTTATATGCTTTACATCTCGTTTGCTCTATTCAATGGATCTTGACCGAACAAAACCCAACACTGATTAAAAGCATAAAAAAAAAGAAACGATTGGGGAAAGTCTGCCAGAATTCGATAGAAAACAAACTCAGTGCATAAGAATGCGCTCTCACCAACGATGTGTAATTCAGTTGATAAGTTCATGCATGAAAACACCAACACTAGATGATCGATGGAACGTTTATTCCTCACCAAGAATGTCAACCAAGTGATATGTTGGATTTTACAGCTGAGCCGACCACAGAAAAAATATTTCTTGGAACAATAACGTAGGTCGTGTGTGTGTGTGTGTGTGTGTGTGTGTGTGTGTGTGTGTGTGTGTGTGTGTGTGTGTGTGTGTGTGTGTGTGTGTGTGTGTGTGAGAGGGGGGGGGGGGAAGAAAGAGAGAGGAAGGCAAGTGTGTGTGTGTGTGTGTGTGTGTGTGTGTGTGTGTGTGTGTGTGTGTGTGTGTGTGTGTGTGTGTGTGTGTGTGTGTGTGTGCGTGAGTGTGTGTGCGTGTGCGTGTGCGTGTATGCGTGCGTGCGTGTGCGTGTGCGTGTATGCGTGTGTGTATGCGCGTGTGTGTGTATGTGTGCGTGCGTGTGTGTGTGCGTGCGTGTGTCTGTCTGTCTGTCTGTCTGTCTGTCTGTCTGTCTGTGTGATCATACGCGTCATACGCGGCATAAATCCTTTCTTTGAGAGCTGGCTGTCGAATCGCTCTCTGTGTCGAGGTCGAGAGTACACTGTCATGGATGTTTCTCTCTCTCTCTCTCTCTATCCTACAGTCTGCATAAAATCGGCCCTGATTCTATGTCTATACCAAGGACCGGCTGACCTCCATCACGTTGCACTGTCACGCCAGATCTGCCAGCGAGGTGACAGGGGAACTGTGTGCACAAACACGGAAATGCCAGAGGTGATATTCCAGCACCCGTGAATCCTGAAAGTGAAAGACCGAGCCAGAACAAGGTGTTGTAACATCTGCAATCCAGTCGTCAGATCTGGAGGGGTTTGGGTGGGTTCGTGGCTCTGTGGCTGGGTGGTCTGCTGCCGTTCTGTGTGTCTTTTTGTCGGTTGACGGTGCAGGACTCTCTCTCTCTCTCTCTCTCTCTCTCTCTCTCTCTCTCTCTCTCTCTCTCTCTCTCACACACACACACACACACACACACACACACACACACACACACACACACACACACACTTGCCTCTCTCTCTCTCTCTCTCTCTCTCACACACACACACACACACACACACACACACACACACACACACACACACACATACACGCTCTCTCTCTCTCTCATGCACACACACACACACACACACACACACACACACACACACACACACACACACACACACACACACACACAGAGCAGAAGCAGCTGGACTACTAGTAATGCTATGAGTAAGAATAACAGTAGGGTAGCAGTAGCAGTAGCAGTAGCAGTAGTACAGTAGTAGTGTTGTCGTTGCTGCTATTGCTGCTGTTGTTGTTGTCGCCATCGTCGTCATTGCCACAGAAGTAGTAGTAATAGTAGAAGCAGCAGCAGCAATAGCAGTAATAGCAATAGTAGCAGTAGTGATAGTAGCAGTTGTTGACTGACTGACTGACTGACTGAAACCATTTACTGTCAGATTAACATAGTGTTGCACTGTCAGATTAACATAGTGTTGTTGTTGATATTGTTGTTGTTGTTCTTGTTGCTGTTGGTTGTCCGGGGCTACGGCAGAAGGCTTAGCACACCACCACCACCAAGCGGCAATACGAAAGCAGAAAGAAACAGTGGCAAGTGGTCGTGCGTGCGCGCCAGAGTGGACGCATCAATAATTGGTCACGATACAGGCCAACTAACAGCAGCAGCAGCAGCAGTAGCAAGTCGGTACAGACCGCATAGAGCAAGCGTGGTTGGTTGGTGGGTACATGATTGGAAAAGTCAAGGTTCGTCTCCCACCTAGACAGGCTAAGTACTGACTGGCTGGCTGGA
>JADBJO010000306.1:282500-287500 GCA_016801955.1 Conus betulinus
AGGGCGTTTTGATAAGATTGAACCCCTTTGGACTGTACGCTAATGGCCACTGCTAGCCATAACTGACCACTTCCCATGACAGAGCAGGTGGCACGACACGGTACTTGACAACGTTTGTGTGAACAAAGTGAAATGAGTTGTGACTTTTCGTTTGTGTGAACAAAGTGAAATGAGTTGTGAATTGTCGTTTGTGTGAACAAAGTGAAATGAGTTGTGAGTTTTCGTTTGTGTGAACAAAGTGAAATGAGTTGTGACTTTTCGTTTGTGTGTGAACAAAGTGAAATGAGTTGTGACTTTTCGTTTGTGTGAACAAAGTGAAATGAGTCGTGACTTTTCGTTTGTGTGAACAAAGTGAGATGAGTTGTGACTTTTTTCTTTGTGTGAACAAAGTGAAATGAGTTGTGAGTTTTTGAGTTGTGTTGTGTGAACAGAGTGAGATGAGTTGTGACTTTTTGAGTTGTGTTGTGTGAAACAAAGTGAGATGAGTTGTGACTTTTCGAGTTTGTGTGAACAAAGTGAGATGAGTTGTGACTTTTTGAGTTGTGTTGTGTGAACAAAGTGAGATGAGTTGTGACTTTTTGAGTTGTGTTGTGTGAACAGAGTGAGATGAGTTGTGACTTTTTGAGTTGTGTTGTGTGAACAAAGTGAGATGAGTTGTGACTTTTTGAGTTGTGTTGTGTGAACAAAGTGAGATGAGTTGTGACTTTTTGAGTTGTGTTGTGTGAAACAAGGTGAAATGAGTTGTGACTTTTTGAGCTGTTTTGTGTGAACAAAGTAAGATGACTTGTGACTTTCTGTTTGTGTGAACAAAGTGAAATGAGTTTGACTTTTTATTTGTGTGAACAAACTGAAATGAGTTGTGACTTTTTGTTTGTGTGAACAAAGTGAAACGGGTTTGACTTTTTGTTTGTGTGAACAAAGTGAAATGAGTTGTGACTTTTTGAGCTGTTTTGTGTGAACAAAGTAAGATGACTTGTGACTTTCTGTTTGTGTGAACAAAAGTGAAATGAGTTTGACTTTTTATTTGTGTGAACAAACTGAAATGAGTTGTGACTTTTTGTTTGTGTGAACAAAGTGAAACGGGTTTGACTTTTTGTTTGTGTGAACAAAGTGAAATGAGTTGTGACTTTTTGAGTTGTGTGAACAGAGTGAGATGAGTTGTGACTTTTTGAGTTGTTCTCGGTGAACAAATTGAAATGAGTTGTGACTTCTTGACTTGTTTTGTGTGAACAAAGTGGGATGAGTTGTGACTTTTTCTTTGTGTGAACAAAGTGAAATGAGTTGTGAGTTTTTGAGTTTGTGTTGTGTGAACAGAGTGAGATGAGTTGTGACTTTTTGAGTTGTGTTGTGTGAACAAAGTGAAATGAATTGCGACTTTCTGAGTTGTTTTGTGTGAACAAAATGAGATGAGTTGTGACTTTTCGTTTGTGTGAACAAAGGGAGATGAGTTGTGACTTTTCGTTTGTGTGAACAAAGGGAGATGAGTTGTGACTTTTTGAGTTGTGTTGTGTGAACAAAATGAGATGAGTTGTGACTTTTTGAGTTGCGTTGTGTGAACAGAGTGAAATGAATTGTGACTTTTGGATGTTTTGTGATGTGGGCATGACACACTTCCTGCCTGTGATATGTGACATGCCATCCGACATGAAGGATGATACATGATGTAACACACGACATGTGACATGCGATCTGACATGTGACCTTAAAAAAGTGGCATTGCAAACTGAAAAAGAAAAATTGTGAGGAACATAGACTTGGAGGAACACAGACCTGGGAAGACATAGAGCTTGGGGAACATTGACCTTCGGGAACAGAGAACTGAGGAACAGAGACCTGGGAGAACACAGACCTTGGGGAACACTGACCTTGGGGAACAGAGACGTGGGAGAACATAATAGACCTTGGGGAACACTGACCTTGGGGAACATAGACCTGGGCCAACATAGACCTGGACCAACATAGACCTGGCGAACACAGACCTGGAGGAACATAGATATGAAGGAACTTAAACGTGGAGGAACACAGACTTGGCGAAACACAGACCTAGGGAAACACAGACCTTGGAAAAATAGACCTGGGGAAACACAGACCAAGGAAACGCCTGGGAGGAACATAAACGTGGTGGAACATAGATATGGAGGAAATTAAATGTGGAGGAACATAGACTTGGCGAAAACAACACAGACCAAGGGAAACACAGACCTTAAAAATAGACCTGGGGGAACACAGACCAAGGGAAACACAGACCTGGGCAAAATACAGACCAGGCGAAACACAGGCCTTGGAAAAATAGACCTGGGGGAACACAGACCAAGGGGAACATAGACCTGGGAGCATATTTCTCTTCCTCCACGTCTTTACTGCCCACCTCCACCTTCCACCTGCCCAGCCCATCCCCCACCCAACCCAACCCAACCCCACCCCACCCTCCATGATATTCTAATGTCTCCGAAGGGGTTCCTGCACAGCAAAGCCAGAATGTCTCCAATGAGCCCGGGGACAGGACTAATATAATGAATGCCCGGCAGAGTCATCTCTTTGCGTGAAGATCTCGGCATCAGCCTCCTGGAACCACGTCTCCGTCATGAGAACAATCTCATCATGGCTGCTCTGAATGACATCTGGCCATTTGACGATTGTTGGTTTTTTCCCCTTCAGGTTCATGTACTGCATTAAGATGCAGCTAGAAATGCTTGGAGGAAAGTGTAAAAAGACGTTGTTCTCAAACACTGAGACAGCCAAAACCTAGGCCACTGTAGTAAAACCAGCCACCAAAGCTCAGTGCGCGCGCGCGCGCGCGCGCGCGCGCGTGTGTGTGTGTGTGTGTGTGTGGTGGGGGGGGGGATGGGGTGGGTGGGGGGGGGGGATGGAAAGGAAAGGGGAAGACGAGTTTCCAGTCAAGTGCAATTAGGTGGTTTATAGCCCAGCCGACCCTGAGGGTCATAGCTAGGCTGACAAATTTCCAGACCAAGAGAAAACTGGCACAAGCTTCGATTCATGTCGATACTGCAGTCAGGCCTATCTGCAACTTACGCGATTTTTGGCCCTGGTTCTCTGTCCTTTCCGACAACGCCTCAATGGACAACCTGTCAGGAACATTAAAGACCTCGTTGGACAACCTGTCAGGAACATTAAAGGCCTCAATGGACAACCTGTAAGGAACATTAAAGGTCTCAATGGACAACCTGTCAGGAACATTAAAGGTCTCAATGGACAACCTGTCAGGAACATTAAAGGCCTCAATGGACAACCTGTCCGGAACATTAAAGGCCTCAATGGACAACCTGTAAGGAACATTAAAGGCCTCAATGGACAGTCTGTCAGGAACATTAAAGGTTCAATGGACAACCTGTCAGGAACATTAAAGGCCTCAATGGACAGTCTGTCAGGAACATTAAAGGCCTCAATGGACAGTCTGTCAGGAACATTAAAGGTCTCAATGGACAACCTGTCAGGAACATTAAAAGCCTCAATGGACAGTCTGTTAGGAACATTAAAGGTCTCAATGGACAACCTGTAAGGAACATTAAGGCCTCAATGGACAGTCTGTCAGGAACATTAAAGGCCTCAATGGACAACCTGTAAGGAACATTAAAGGCCTCAATGGACAACCTGTAAGGAACATTAAAGACCTCAATGGACAGTCTGTCAGGAACATTAAAGGCCTCAATGGACAGTCTGTCAGGAACATTAAAGGTCTCAATGGACAACCTGTAAGGAACATTAAAGGCCTCAATGGACAACCTGTCAGGAACATTAAAGGTCTCAATGGACAACCTGTCAGGAACATTAAAGGTCTCAATGGACTACCTGCAAGGAACATTAAAGGCCTCAATGGACAGTCTGTCAGGAACATTAAAAGGCCTCAATGGACAGTCTGTCAGGAACATTAAAGGCCTCAATGGACAGTCTGTCAGGAACATTAACGGCCTCAATGGACTACCTGTCAGGAACATTAAAGGCCTCAATGGACAGTCTGTCAGGAACATTAAAGGCCTCAATGGACAACTTGTCAGGAACATTAAAAGCCTCGATGGACAACCTGTCAGGAACATTAAAGGCCTCAATGGACAGTCTGTCAGGAACGTTAAAGACCTCAATGGACAACTTGTCAGGAACATTAAAAGCCTCAATGGACAACTTGTCAGGAACATTAAAGGCCTCAATGGACAGTCTGTCAGGAACATTAAAGGCCTCAATGGACAGTCTGTCAGGAACATTAACGGCCTCAATGGATAGTCTGTCAGGAACATTAAAGGTCTCAATGGACAGTCTGTCAGGAACATTAAAGGCCTCAATGGACAACTTGTCAGGAACATTAAAAGCCTCAATGGACAACTTGTCAGGAACATTAAAAGCCTCAATGGACAACTTGTCAGGAACATTAAACGCTTCAATGAATAACCTGTCAGGAACATTGAACGCCTCAATGGACAACTTGTCATGAACATTAAGCGCCTCAATGAGTTATCGGTCAGGATTATTCAAAAGCCTGAAAGAATTACCTTTCACAACTATATAAGCCGCAAAGGGCAACCTGTCAGGACCATTAAATGCCTGAAAGGACAACCTGTCCAGTCCATTAAACGCCTCAAAGGACAACCTGTCCAGACCATTAAACGCCTCAAAGGACAACCTGTCTAGACCATTAAACGCCTCAAAGGACAGCCTGTCAAGACCATTAAACGCCTCAAAGGACAACCTGTCCAGACCATTAAACGCCTCAAAGGACAGTCTGTCAAGACCATTAAACGCCTCAAAGGACAGCCTGTCCAGACCATTAAACGCCGCAAAGGACAACCTGTCCAGACCATTAAACGCCTCAAAGGACAACCTGTCCAGACCATTAAACGCCTCAAAGGACAGCCTGTTCAGACCATTAAACGCCTCAAAGGACAACCTGTCCAGACCATTAAACGTCTCAAAGGACAACCTGTCCAAGCCGTTAAACGACCCAAAGGTCGACCTGTCCAGATCATTAAACGCCTCAAAGGACAACC
>JADBJO010000306.1:292500-297500 GCA_016801955.1 Conus betulinus
AGATGATCTCTTTCAAAAAGTAACCAATCAGATGATCTCTTTCTAAAGACAACCAATCAGATTATCTCTTTCCTAATGTATCCAATCAGATGATCTCTTTCCTAAGGCAGCCAATCAGATGATCTCTTTCTAAAGACAACCAATCAGAAGATGTCTTTCTAAAGACAACCAATCAGATGATATCTTTCTGAAGACAACCGATTAGATGATCTCTTTCTGAAGACAACCACTCAGATGAACTCTTTATGAAGGCATCCAATCAGACGAACCCTTGATGAAGACAACCAAACAGACAGACAACCAACTGGACGAAATCTTCATGAAGACAAGCAATCAGACGAACCCTTGATGAAGACATCCACTCAGAGGAACCTTAGATGAAGACAACCAACCAAACTCCCCCTTGGTGAAGACAACCAATCAGACGAACCCTTGATGAAGACAACCAACCAAACTCCCCCTTGGTGAAGACAACCAATCAGACGCACACTTGATGAAAACAACCAATCAGACGAACCCTTGATGAATACAACAGTCTAACGCTTCACGAAGACGATCAGTCAGACGAATCCTTTAAGAAAACAAGCAATCAGTAGAACCCTTTATATATCGACCTATCACACGAACCTTACATGGAGATATCCAATCAGACGAATCCTTTACAAACACAGCCAGTCACACGATCCATTCATGAAGACAACTGAACCCTTTGAAAACATTACCAAGAAGACGAATCCTTTCCGAAGTGTTCTTTCCAAAGAGAACCAGTCAGAGAATCCTTTTATGAAGACAGCCAACGAGACAAAACAATGCTGTGTTGAGGTCAAACCAAGGGACTTATTAGACAATGTTTTTTTTAGGGTGCCTGGATAATAATATTGGTGTATATCATTCAAAGAATTTCCTTTCTGGCCTCTGTCTCTTGAGGTCAACATTAATCTTCTTTACAATCTTGTTGAAGTGAATTTAAAGGGAAAGACAGGAGAGTGTGAGAGAGATGAAAAATAATTGTGTTAAGGAGTCGGAATAATGGCTTTGGAAAGCAGGATGCTTCCATTAAAAACAAACAAACAAACAAACAAAAACGTGGCAGACGATGCTGCCATATCAACCCTGGTCACACATCATGGCCGTGTTAATTTTCTTCGTAAAACTATGACATTTACAGACAGAAGAACTGTAAATTGTATGTCTTCTTCTTCTCTTCACTTCTGCGTTCTCTGGCTACAACGCTGAGGTTGACAATTGTCAGATTTCTGCATGTGTGGCAATTTCTTAATCCTGCGAGTAAAGGAGCCACATGGCTTCAATAGGATGACGTCGAAACACGAAATGTGTGTGTGTGTGTGTGTGTGTGTGTGTGTGTGTGTGTGTGTGTGTGTGTGTGTGCGTGCGTGCGTGCGTGCGTGCGTGCGCGCGCGCGCGCGCGTGTGTGTGTGTGTGTGTGTGGAATGCAAGCGTTCACCTGCAAGACTGCCTCAAATTCTCATCTTGAAAAAACTTGGGGGGGGGGGGGGGGGGGGGAAGAGACTGGGGTCTGCATGCACGTCAGCTCTGAACCTTCTGTAACTGAAAAAAAAAATTAGAAAGAGAGGGGGTTAGTTACCGCCAAGGACATAGACAAACAAAGTACAGGACAAGACACAATGCGTTTCGACCTCTTGGTTTTTGCCTGAAGAAGACCCAAGTGGTCGAAATGCATTGTGTCTTGTCCTGTACTTTGTTTGTCTATGTCCTTGGCGGTAACTAACCCCTTCTCTTTCTAAATTTTGCTTCATTTTCCGCCCTCAGTCACTCTGTTTTGAACCATCTGTCACCTGTTAGCTGAAAGGAATTGAACTGACGGCCCTTCGATCAAAAGGACAACCCCTTGTACAGGAGACCAACAAGATCCTTGAACCGAAAGAGCCTCGGGAATCGATCTTAGGAAGGCTGTTTGTCTGTTTGATCGTGTGTTTGCTTGCTTGCTTTTTTCGCTCGTTCGTCCGTTCGTTTGTTTGTTTGTTTCATTGCTTTTAAGAAGCATTTCGCCTTCAATGTTGCGATGACGTCAATTGTATATCAGCTGACAGCGATATTTGTCGTCTGCCGAGGTCGTGTCCTTTCCAACGGGTTCACCGCATATTCCTCGCTGTGTTTGCAGTCCAAGATTTGTAATATGAAACCAGTCTCATAGGAGGATAAAGTAACAAACAAAACAAAATGAAAAAAAAATATATATATATATATATCACGTAAAATCTTTCCCAATATTTCGTCCTTTTGGTCTTCCTCAAGGGACTTAATATATATATATATATATATATATATATATATATATATATATATATATATATATATATATATATATATATATATATAGAATGAAAAGGTAGGGAAAATAGGAAAGGGAACACGAGATGGGAAAAGGTGGGGGGAAGTGAGGAAAATAGTGAGAAAGGCCAAGAAAGACATGAAGAAAAAGTAACAACAAGGGGGGGGGGGGGGGGGGGGAGAGAAATGAGAAAAGATCAGAAATAATGGGAAAAGTGAAAAAGCACAGATGAAAAAGAAGACAGTGTGGAGAGAGAGAGAGAGAGAGAGAGAGAGAGAGAGAGAGAGAGAGAGAGAGAGAGAGAGAGAGAGAGAGAGAGAATTAAGGAAAAGGAGGGGGGTCGACAGTCTGAAGGAAACGTTAGGGGAAGAGCAGGAAAAAGGTGGGGGAGGGGAGGTAGGGGGGGGAGGGGAGGTAAGGGGGAGGGGGAACTCACAATCTGAAGGAAAAGCGAAGGGAAAGTAGGAAAAGGAAAAAGAAGGAAAGTCGACAGTCTGAACGAAACGTAGCGGGGGGGGGGGGGGGGGGGGGGGGGGGGAGGAAATGGTAGGGGGAGGATACTCACAATCTGAAGGAAAAGTGAGGGGAACGGAAGAAAAGGTAGGGGAGGAGAATCAACAGTCTGAACGAAAAGTTTGGGGGTGGGGGGGGGGGGGGGGGAAGGGGGGGGGGGGGGGGGGGAGAGTAGGGAGGAAACTCGATAGTCTGAGGGAAAAGTTTAGGAAGGGAAAAGGAAAAAAAGTAGGGTAGGTAAGTCGACAGTCTGAACCAAAAAATTAGGGGAGGGGGGGAGGAAAAGGTAGAGGAGGAAACTGGACAGTCTGAAGGAAAAGTTAGGGGGGGGGGAAGGTAGGGCAGGAAAACTGGACAGTCTGAATGAAAATATAGGGGGGGGGGGGGGGGGGGGGCGTAAGGTAGGAGAGATAAGTCGACCGTCTGAACGAAAATATAGAAAGGGAGGGGGGGGGGGGGGTAGGTAGGACAGCAAACTCGACAGTGAACGAAAATATTTCGGAGGCGGGAGGGGGGAGGGGGGGTAGGAAACGAAAACAGGAGAGAAAATTCGACAGCCTGAAGGAAAAGGGGGGGGGGGGGGGGGAGAGGGATAAATAAAAGGTGAGGGGTAGACAGTCTGAAAGAAAAACAGGGAAAAGATAAGGGGAAAGACGAGAATCTGAAGGAAAAGCAGAAGAAAAAGATGGCGCGGATGGGGGGGGTGGGGGGAGGAGGGGGGGTGGGTGGCAACGATCTGCAGGAAAAGTAAGAAAGAGAGAGAGAGAGAGAAAGTCAACCATCTGAAGGGAAAGTGAAGGGAAAGTGAGAAAAGGTGAGGAGGGGTCGACAATCGGAAGGAAAAGTGGGGAAAAAGATTAAGGGAAGTTGACAATCTGAGGAAAACTAGGAAAAGATAGGTGTGTGTGTGGGGGAGGGGGGGGGGGGGGTTCGGGGTCGACAATCTGAAGGAAAAGTAGGAAAATCTATGGGAAAAAGACGACAATCTGAAGGAAAAGTAGGAAAAGATAGGTGTGTGTGTGTTTGTGGGGGGGGGGGGGGGGGGGGGGGGTCTACAGTCTAAAGGAAAAGTAAGAAAAAGATGAGAGGAAAGACGACAAGCTGAAGCAAAAAGTGAACAAAGGAAGGGAGAAAAGACGAGACGACAATCTGAAGGAAAAAATAGGGAAAGATGGGGGGGGGGGGGGGGGGGGGGGGACCAAAAAAAAAAACTAATGAAAAAGTGAAATAAAAGTTAGGAAAAGAGATAGAGAAAGGCAGATAAGCGAAAAGAGAAAAAGGAAGAGAAATAAAGCGAGGGAAGAGGTGTGAGGGCGGAACGGAACGGAACGCAGCCCAGACAGGGGGAGTCCTTACTAGCTGTCATCCTAACTGTGTCACTGACCTCCACATCGACTGAGGACATGCAAAGCCTTTGGTAAATACAGCAGTGACTAGGAGCATGGCTCACAGACCCAAATGACTGACTCCCATTGACAGGCAGACTCCTTGACTGACTGACTGACTGACTGACTTTATGTAGCTGGTATCATATGAAGAGCATCGTCTGGCAGTTTCCGCACCACCACCACAACCCTCCCTCCCCACCGCCCCCCACACCCCCCCCCACCCCCGCCCCCCGCCCCCCGCCCCCACCCCCACTCCCTCACGTTCCCAATGTCTGGTTCCTTCATTCAGTGAGCTTTACAGCGACTTTTCAGGCGTTGAAAGCTGAGACAAGCCACGAACATTGTCTAAAGCTTCTTTTCGCTTGTAACTTACACCGACGGTCTTACAGCAAAAGACAGTAGTTGTGGCGGTGTCTCAAATGCTTAGTCAATCAAACGCTACTGCAGATGACGTAGCTTCTCCTCCCTAGATCAGTGCTTTTTTAAACGTGCCCGACACAGTTCCTAGCAGTTGCGCTTGCAATGGTGAAGACTTGAGGCAGCATTGTCTGTCACTGATAAGCCTTTGTGCTTTTTTTCCCCCTCCTTGCTTTAATCGAGTCATCAGAGTTGACAAGTGCGCTAAAAGAGGACAGCGCGTATATTTCAACACAACAGTGGCTTTTTTTTTTTTTTTTCTTTTTTTTTTGTCATTCCTACACGTAACTGGTAGTGAGAAAGAAAAAAAATGGAAATGTTAAAAGCATAGACAAAAACAACAACAATAACAATAATGAAAATAACAA
>JADBJO010000306.1:302500-307500 GCA_016801955.1 Conus betulinus
CAGCAGCAGCAGCAGCAGTAGTAGCAGCAGCTGCTGCAAAATGTAGTAGTAATAGTAGCAGCAGCAGCAGCAGCAGTAGTCGTAGTAGTGGTAGTAGCAGCAGCAGCAGCATTGGAAGTAATATGAGTAACAGTAGCAGTAGTAGTAACAACAGCAGCAGCAACAACAGTATCAGTGGTAGCAGTAAAAGCAGTAGATGTGGCAGAAGCGTAGTAGTAGGAAGAGCAACAGCAGTAGAAGTAGTAGCAGTAGCAGTAGCAACAGCAGTAATTCCAGCAGCTGCAGTAGAAGTGGGAAGTAACAGCAGTGGCAGCAGTCGCAGCAGTAGAAGTAGTAGAAATGGTAGTGTTAGTAAGAGTAGCAACAACAGCACTGATAATAGTAGGAGCAGGAGGGAGCAGAATTAGTAGCAGTAGCAACAACAACAGTATCAATGGTAGCCATGAAAGCAGTAGATCTAGCAGAAGCAGTGGTAGTAGCAAGAGCAACAGCAGTAGAAGTAGTAGCAGTAGCAACAGCATTCTAGCAGCTGCAGTAGAAGTGGAAGTAACGTAACAGCAGTAGCAGCAGAAGTAATAGTAGCAATAGTAGTGATGGTAAGAGTAGCAACAGCAGCAGCAGTAGTCTTCAGTTTCAGTTTTATCAAGGAGGCATCACTGCGTGCAGACTAGTCCATATATGCTACACCACATCCGCTAAGTTTTGAGGCTACACTACGCGTGATTTTAAGCTGATGGATTAATGAATTAACAACTAAGATGAGAGAATTGAAGAAGAGGATCTCATGGCTATGACTTAGCAGATGTCTGACCTATGCATTAGCCCAATGTGCTGGTCGGACCTTGGGTGCCTACCTAGCATTGGCTGTCTTTTTTTTTCAGGAGCAGTAGAAGTAGCAGCAGCACTAACAGGAAGAAATTCTAGGGAGAGCTTGACAGCAAGCAGAAAGTCTACATAGCAGAAATCCCCTCAAAGAGGCATTTCAGCATGAACTCCTTACACTTTAAGAGAGTGGTGCCATGTCCAGATCATGACTCCTTGATGCTTTTCTGCCATCAGAATGTTTTGTTCATGCTGCTGTGATTTGAACCTTCACCTTCTGGTTGGGTGGACTTCTCAATCCATTGCCTTTCAGATAGATGTCTTATGCATATCGTCATCAGACACCTGTTCTAAGCTGGAAAAATGAAGCCCTGTGAAGTTCACTTTTGTTCCTCTTTGACCAGGTCCACCCGGAACTCATTTCAGCTGCCTCTGCCATTGCCTTCAGGGTTCCAGTCCTCTTCATGAGCCTGCAACACCCCACTTGCTTCAAATTCAAGGGTGGGGGCTTTGGTTTTGAAGCCAGAGGCTCACAAATTTGTGGCTAGACTGGCATACTTCTCAGTCCTGTAATTGTAAGCTTGCTCCATTCTGCTTTCATAGAGCACAGTGAGTTCAGTCAGAATCATATTCGCCGATGAACGTGGATTATGGTATCCAGATTCATGCCATTCTTCTTGGTGATCTCTTGGGTGGTTCACCAATTCTAGAAGGTCTGCTGTGTGTTTCCGGTCATCCACTCTATCTAGTAAATCCTGTATCTTTGCTCTTGATACCACAGCTGATCCAGACCATGATTTGTGGGTCTCCTGTCATGTAGAATGCCGTTGCAGAGGGTTGTGGTGTTGTAGTGCTTAGAATGCACATTTCCTCAAGCTGCTGGCTAGACTTCCATACTACTCAGTATAGTTAGTAGTAGTGGTGTTGACAGTAATGACATCAACAGTACTAGCAGCGATGACAGTAACAGTAACAGGAACAGCAGCAGCAGCTATAATAGAGGAACTAACTGCAATAGTAGTAGCAGCAGCAGCAACAACAACAACAGTAACACAGGTCAAGGTTAGACCATTTCTTATATGAACCATGAATGAATGGCTAGTGTTGATATATAGAGTCAGACGACTAAACATCGTTGGCGTGTTTTGTCAATAGAATTACTGTTGTTAGCATGAAAGGCCAGTGAGTCACCTTTTTGACCTGCACTGTCAATGGAGTGACCATTGTTGACATCAAGGGCCAGTGATTGACTGACTCTTGTTCATGTGTATTATCAATGGATTGACCATTGATGGCGTGAAGGGCCAGTGATTGACCTTGTTGGTGTGCAGTGTCAATGGATTGACCTTGTTGGCATGCAGTGTCAATGGGGTGACCATTGTTGGCATGCAGTGTCAATGGGGTGACCATTGTTGGCATGCAGTGTCAATGGGGTGACCATTGTTGGCATGCAGTATCAATGGGGTGTGACCATTGTTGGCATGCAGTATCAATGGGGTGACCATTGTTGGCATGCAGTGTCAATGGGGTGACCATTGTTGGCATGCAGTATCAATGGGGTGACCATTGTTGGCATGCAGTATCAATGGGGTGACCATTGTTGGCATGCAGTATCAATGAGGTGACCATTGTTGGCATGCAGTAACAATGGGGTGACCATTGTTGGCATGCAGTGTCAATGGATTGACCATTGTTGGCATGCAGTATCAATGGGGTGACCATTGTTGGCATGCAGTATCAATGGGGTGACCATTGTTGGCATGCAGTGTCAATGGATTGACCATTGTTGGCATGCAGTGTCAATGGGGTGACCATTGTTGGCATGCAGTATCAATGGGGTGACCATTGTTGGCATGCAGTATCAATGGGGTGACCATTGTTGGCATGCAGTGTCAATGGGGTGACCATTGTTGGCATGCAGTGTCAATGGATTGACCATTGTTGGCATGCAGTATCAACGGGGTGACCATTGTTGGCATGCAGTGTCAATGGATTGACCATTGTTGGCATGCAGTATCAATGAGGTGACCATTGTTGGCATGCAGTGTCAATGGGGTGACCATTGTTGGTGTGAAGGGCTGTGAGGAGTGACTTGACAACTCCACCCAATCGGTCCCAACCACCCTCTTGTACAAACTGTACAAAAACACAAACGGCAGAATAGATTTCAAATCTATGCACCTCTCTTCCCCCTCCTCCTCCCTCTCTTCCCCCCTCCCCACCCTTTGCACCATGCTGAACACGAAAAGAAATTACGTTGCTTCATAACAACATCACCCGTCTCTGCCTCCCCCCCCCCCCCCCCCCCCCCTTTCTTCCTTCCCTCACTGTCCAAACCTGGTAGTGAAAGGTGGGCTGCCCAGCTTAACACCATATGTTACGAGGAAAGTTTACATTATGTCTTGAAGACGTCACTGTCTTTCCCCCTTCCCCCTCTCTCTCTCTCTCACATATCTACTTCCCCAGTGATCAACTGATAGTCTGCACACTACAGAGAACCCTCTCCCTCTCTCTCACTCACTCACTTCCTCCTCCCTCCATATCCATCACCACACCTGACAGTCCCATGTGCAGCTGGTGTGACTAAATTGTGTTAACCACCACGTTTGGCTACTTAGCATGCATTCTTTCGCAGCACTTTGTGAATTAGCATTCGTTTTTCTGTCTGATCTAAAATGTTACCCCCTCCCTGGTGAGCGGTGGGAGGAAACAAGCCTCCTCCCACCTCCTTTTCTATGTCTTGAGTGACACCCTGTCAGCCAGATCAGAAACATGATTTGACAGTTTAGAATACATATAGGAGACACATAGTCTCTGACATCGTCTGTTCCTCAGACCAGCTGTATGTGAAGCATGAAAGACAGAAGGGATAACCAGAGAGAGTGAATGTTTATCTTGCTCTGCTCTGTTTCCGAGTCTAAGTTTCACTATTCTCCCAGAAATGTAAGTTGAAATTATGTTTTTACATTTTGAATCTATGCATTGATTGTATGTATGCCATGTGGTTTAGCAGTGTAACTTTGTGCCAATGCTTGGTGACATTTATCAAAATGATGAATGAGTATTCTGTGGTCGTAGTTTGCTTGCCACCAAGTGATAAAAGCTATCACCATGTGGTTAAGATTCTTTGTTAACAATCTGACCACCATTCTTTGTGTACAATCTAACTTTCGCCACTTTGCAATTCTATCTGTCAAGATGATAACTGAATGATAAACTTTGATCAGAAAAACAATATGCCTGTAATAGGTGAAAACTACGTTGATTTATGAATGCTGGTGATTGTTGGAATGCTCTGTAGTGTATGACTTGAAGTCTACACCACATGTGTACTTAGGCTAAGTGTATTCCAAGTTAATGTAATTTAACTCATAAGAAACATTGAAGAGTTATTTGACTGAAATTATTTAGCATTGCATTACTGTCTCCTGCCCTTTTGTAAACTCTACTCAACCTCTAAACTAAAGTGGAGATTGATAATTATAGTAGAAACTCTACCCTAGAGCATTCGTTTGTTGGCTGAGTTCTCACACCTCTTCTTAAAGGTAGAGGGCAAATGTTTGAACTTGACAAGCCAGACTCTCAGCTACTTAACTACGGACCAGGTTTTCTTACCACAGACCTGGGACCGTGGCTACTCCACATAGTGTGGTTATGCTACATACTGTGGCTGTACTACATACCCTGGGCAAGGCAGGTTGTGAAGACACACCACAGCCCAGCACTACAGTAACAGGTCTACACAGCAGGATCAGTCACCTGTCACAAGAGAAAGATCAACTATCCTCTCCGACTTTAGTTACGTCCCATTATTCCAAGTGGACTTCAACTGAACTCAACTCCTTCAGAGCTTTCCCTCACTTAATGATGATGAAACAGTGAGAACAGAAAACTAGCCTTTAGGACAGATTGGTCCATTATGACTAACTTCAACTACTTTCCTGGGTGTAAGCAAGTGAAGTTGATGTGTTAAAGTGCAAAAAGAATGGACATGTCTATTGTAAACTAACTTTAACTACTTACCTGTGTGTAAGCCAGTAATGTTGACTTGTGAAAGTGCACTTAACTTGTGTCAGTTCTTTGTTGTTCAATCAGACTTTAATGTTTGAACTTCTCTCTAATCCTGTCTCTCAGAGGTACAAGTACTTTTAAGAGTACAGACAAAGGAAACTTCTCCC
>JADBJO010000306.1:315000-320000 GCA_016801955.1 Conus betulinus
ATATGTATGTGTTTTGTGTGTGTGTGTGTGTGTGTGTGTGTGTGTGTGTGTGTGTGTGTGTGTGTGTGTGTGTGTGTGTGTGTGCATGCTCGTGCGCATGCGCGCGAGCGCGTGTTTTTGTGTGTAACATGGCACGTCTCATTTCATCGACCTGCATACCATGTCTATACCGCCTTCTCTGTTACTGTGCACGATGACTCATGGCTTCAGTTCCTGACACGCTGAGGGCGCCTTCCCTTCAGGCCTCTGGATGCTGCCGCTGGCGATGGAAACAGACAGGGTCAGCCATGACATGCGTCAACAGCACCCTCTAACGGCCTGCCTGTTGCTGTCACGACATGAAATTAACAGACTAAGGGGACACAACCAAGCTCATCAAGCACATGCACACCGACAATCTGGACAAGCAATTAGACGTATCGCAGGCATTTTGGTGTGAACAAGATCAGCAACGAGAGGCACGCAGATGTATTCAGTGTGAGGCTGATCTCATCAACGACATCAACTATGGTCGTCAACAATGTCAACACTTCGTTTTCTAACAATTTTTTCAACCCACCTGTGACGAGAGTTGGGGGTGGGTCAGTGTGTCCTCTAGGGGAGGGACTTACAATATTTTCTGTATGAGATTTATGTTCAAAAGTCACCGCCCCCTCTCTCTCTAACTAGTAGTGAAAGGAGCAACTTTCCGGTACTATTCATTGAAAGAAATTCATATTTGTTCCTGAGGCAGTTAAAATACTCAATAGTGGCTCAGGGATAGGTTTCCTTAGGCTTTTACTCTTAAAAATACTTGTAGTTCTGAGAGACAGAATTAGAGAGAAGTTTAAACATTCAATACTGATTGAACAACAAAGACTTGACACAAGTTAAGTGCACTTCCACACATCAACTTTAGTTGCTTACACACTGGACAGTAGTGAAAGTTTGTTTACAATGGAAATGTCAATGTTACTTTAATTCCGTGCTCTTTCACACATCAACTTCACTTGCTTACACCAGGAAAGTAGTTAGAGTTGGTAACAATTAGACATGTTCTCATTGTTTCATCACTAAGTGAGGGAAATCTCTGGATGAGTTGAATTGTAGTCCACTTGGAATATCATGATTCAACTGAGGTCGGAGAGGATAATGATCTCTCTTATGTCTGGTGACTGATCCTGCTGTGTAGACCTGTTGCTGTAGTGTTGGGCTGTGGTGTGTCTTCACAACCTGGCTGCCCAGAATATGTAGCGTGGCCATGATATGTAGCATACCCACAGTTGCCAGGGTCCCAGTTCTGTGATAAAGAGAACCTGGTCTGTAGTTATGTAGCTGAGAGTCTAGCTTGTCGAGTTCAAACATTTGCCCTCTGCCTTTAAGAACAGGTGTGAGAACTCAACCAACAAAGGCAGCTAGATCAATGTATGATAATTCACAAAGCGGGGGGCCGAGGAACATATGCAAAGTAACCAAGCACAGGTTAACCAACTTGCATCATCTGCCAGCTGTGTGCTTGGCACATGACAGTCAGTGTGTGATGGTCAGCATGTGAACGGTGGATATATGGAGGGGGGGGGGGGGGGGGGTGCATAGTAGGGAAGGAGGGAGGTGAGTGAGGCCCCATGTCTTTGTGTTAAGTGAGGTGGGAAGGGGAGTGACAAGCAACATTGTTATGATGCAATGTAAATTTTTCACTGTGTCACACCGCCACATTAGGGAGTGAGGGGGGAGTGGGGAGGGGTTGAGAGAGGAAGGAAAGTGGGAAGAGAATGGTGATGTAGGTGTGTGACGTGACATAAACTTTTTGTCTCGACTCACTGCATCAGGGTGAGAAGAAAGGAGAGAAAGAAGGAGGGGGGGGGGGGGGTTGGCATAGATTAGAAATCTATACTGCCATGTGTAAGACAGATGGGACAGAGAAAGGGGGAGAATGGTGCCTGCGTTTGTACAATCTGTACAAGGGGGTGGCTGCTTGGGACCAATTGGGTGGACTTGTCAAGTAACACGTCACACCGTCAACAGTGGTCCGTCAACAAGGTGAATATAAAGTCATCAGAAATGTGTCTAATGGCCATCAACATTTGTTATCAGTGTCAGCAATATTCAAACAAAATGATCAATAACAGTTATGAACAATTTTGAAGTTGTCATTAATGATTGTAACCAATTATCTTAGAAATGTGAACTATGTTCATGAACACTGGAAAAAAATCTAAAAAAATAATAATAATAATAACGTCAAAAATTTTTGTGCTGTCAAAAATGGTCATCAGAAAGATTAATGATGATTATGCAATATCAGCACTGTCAAGTGGACATCAATGCTCTGAAAGCAACAGTGGAACAAGATCTCTGTGTGTGCGTGTGTGTGTGTGTATGTGTGTGTGTGTGTGTGTGTGTGTGTGTGTGTGTGTGTGTGTGTGTGTGTGTTTAATCTTTTTTTTCCTTTGTTTGGTGGCCCAGTGATTCTGTTTTTATTCCTATTTCAATGTCAGCCTGCTCACTTTGAAACCCTCTTTGCATCTTTTCTGCTGTCTGTCTGTCTGTTCGCCTGTCTGTCTGTCTGTCTGTCTGCCTGTTTGTCTGTCTCTGTCTGTCTGTCTTTCTGTCTCTCCATCTGACTGATGAACTGTCGACTTTCTACATGCATGAAAACTTGAAAACAATGAAGTGAATATGCCTACCCTGTGCGGTCCCTTCCCTCCACCCAGAAAAAATTGCAAAGACATGTCTGACAGCAAATGAATAAATTGCCAATCCTACCTCTCCTCACCATTGCCAAAACGCCATATGCAGGTTTGCATCTTGCTTTGGAGTCTTGGTGCTGGGTATGGAGGGTGTCCTTCACATGCATCCACCAGACCTACACCTCACTCTGAGCCCCTGACCACAAGGCGATCACTATTCGCTTTGGTGTTGGAGAAAGGAGAAGACAACCCTACTGCTGCCCATCCAAATGTATCAACGATTTCTCAAAATGAGAGAGATAGGGGGGAGGGGGAGAGAGAGAGAGGAAGGGTGGGAGGGGGAGGAGAGAGAGAGAGAGATGTCACTTACCACACACTGAACAAGTTGAAAACTAAGCAAGTCACATCAGCTGTCATTTACCATACACTAAGAAGAAGTTAAAGACTAACCAAGTCACACCAACCATGTCAGGTACCACACACTGGACAACTTGAAAACTAAGCAAGTCACATCAGCTATGTCACTTACCACACACTAGAAGAAAATCAACACTGACCAAGTCACATCAATTATGCCATTTACCGCACACTAAGAAGTTAAAGACTAATCAAATCACAACAACATCCTTTACCACACACTGAAAACAAAAAATAAAGACTAACCAAGTCACGTCAATAATGTCAATGTCCAAAAACGAAAAGAGTAAGCAAATCACAAAACAAACACAACGCGTTTCGACGTATGTAGTGTTCATCATGCAAGACAAAATTTGATAACCTTCAAGACGATAAAAACGAAGGGTAAACAATCACTTCTCTTCAAAGTGGGTGCAAAAAGGTTGCAGATTGAAAATGAGGCTGATTGAAAATGAGGCTGATGGGTACAAATATGGGTTAAGATAATGATGATGATAACAATAATGATAATATGATAAAGAAGTTGATGTTAATAATATAAGATAAAGACGATGATCTTAATACAACTACTGCTAATAATAACGGTAGTACAACAAAGTGATGGTGATATTAACAATAATGATAACAGTAGTTGTAGTGGGTATAATAATAATGATAATAATAATGATAATAATAATAATAATAACAACAACAACAACACTAACAGAAGAAGAGAAATGAGTTAAAGGATAGTCACATTAAAATGGTTATAGTAGCAACAATAATAATGGTAATGATAATGATGGTAATACTTATAATACTAATGATTATGATGATCATGATGATGAAGACAACGACGACGACAATGAGAAGAAGGAAGGGGAAGAGGAGGAGGAGAAGGAGGAAAGAGATGGAGATGGAGAATATAGGTAATGACAAAGGTAGTCAAATAGAATCTCAGAAATATACCCATGTAATAATCATGGTTATAAAAAGAATAAATGTTAACAGCATTGTAGGAAATGGGGGAAATTGTCAGTTAAAATTCCCACAAATATACGAAATGCATAGAAATTTAGAAGTGAAAAAAAAGGTTAAAGACTCACTAAGCACATCAACAAAGTCACTTACCACACATTAAAGAAGGAGTTGAAGATTACCCCCCCCTACCCCCCACTCCTACCCCCACCAAATCAAATCAAAAACGTCACTTACTTAATGCTTCTTTCGCAGCTTCGCTTGTCGCGGATCGAAGCTGAAATGAATTAATCAATCACGCCCAAAGGTCCCTGATTGCAAAACAGTCCCGCGACGACGTCATGCCGTGACATTTATCAAGTGCAGTGACGTCACTTTTGCCCCAGAAAAGGCCAAAAAGCTGACCGTGACATTTGGCTTGCCCCAAGAAACCAGGCTGTCTAATACTGTGGCGCCTCCGCTCTATGGCTCTGGCAGTGAGAAATCGGTGCCATTTATGTGCCATCCTCTTCATCGCAACGGGCTTCGCCTTTTTTTTTTTTTTTTTTTTTTTTTTTTTTTCGTCTTCTTCTTTTTCACCTTCGTAGGGAGAAATGGATATTTCAGATCTGCGAAGACGTAAACATGAAATAAAACTGTCCATAAGTGTCGAGTTGAGAGGTGTGATCGCACGTGCATGAGCGCCCACACATCTCTCTCTCTCTCTCTCTCTCTCTCTCTCTCTCTCTCTCTCTCTCTCTCTCTCTCTCTCTCTCTCTCTCTCTCTCTCTCTCTCTCTGACTTGGAACCATTTATTGTCAGATTAACCTTTAGCTTTGGTTTATACATTTAAGCCTCGTTTTAAGCCTCGTTTTCCCTTACTCTCTCTCTCTCTCTCTCTCTCTCTCTCTCTCTCTCTCCTCTCTCTCTCTCTCTCTCTCTCTCTCTCTCTGTAGCGAACAAGTGTACTCGGATTTC
>JADBJO010000306.1:325000-327500 GCA_016801955.1 Conus betulinus
TGACGCAAAGAATTACATTAGCAGGACATAAATATTATATGACCAATATCTGTTACCAATTCTAAAAGTCCACTTTTACAATGCATTATTACCAATATCTGTCATTTATGACATAAAGAGCCTTACATTAGCTGGAGGTATATTACCAATATCTGTTACCAATGCTAAAAGAGGCCACATTAACAGTGTATTATCAACAATATCTGTTATCAATAACGTAAAGAGAGCCATGCGTTAGCAGGGCATATATTACCAATGTCTGTTACTTGTGTTAAAAGAGGCTACATCACCAGGGCATTATTATCAGTGTCTGTTATCAGTGACGTAAAGAGCCTTACGTCAGCAGGATATACATGTTACCAATATCTGTTACCAAATTTCAAAAGGGGTTATATTAACGGGCATTATCACCAAAATCTGTTATCAATGGCGTAAAGAGCTTTACATTAGCAGGACAGATCTCATCAATATTTGTGACCAAAGTTAAAAGAGGCCACATTAACCGGGCATTAGAATCAATATCTGTTATCAATTAGGTTAAAGCCTTACATTAGCAGGCATTACCATATTACCAACACCTATTGTCAATCATCTAAAGGGCCATACATCAACAAGACACGTATTACCATTGTCTGTTACTAATGACGTAAAAAAGACATACATTGCCACCAAGAATACGTTACCCAAATTCGCTATCATTGCCGTAAAAAGCTATAAGTTAACAGGACATATGTTATAAATGTCCGCTACCATTGACATAAAAAAAAACTCACATTAACAGGACATATGTCACCAATGTCCGCTACCACTCACATAAGGAACTATACATTAACAGGACATATGTTACGATAACCTTATGCTATCGACGTAAAGAGTTTTCATTAACAGGACATATATTGTTACTATAGTTCTTATACTATTGACGTAAGGAGCCTTAAATTAACAGGACATATGTTACTGTAGTCTTATACTACTATCGACGTAAAGAGCCTTAAATTAACAGGACATATGTTACTATAGTCTTATACTATCAACGTAAAGAGCCTTAAATTAACAGGACATATTTTACTATAGTCTTATACTATCGACGTAAAGAGCATTAAATTAACAGGACATACGTTACTATAGTAGTCTTATACTATCGACGTAAAGAGCCTTAAATTAAAAGGACATTTGCCATTCAAAATTCATTACGTGTAATTTTTGCAGCTTCTCAAAAAGAATTCTGACTGCATTGAGACAATATAAATCTATTATAGACAAAGAGAAATATCACTGTGCCGTTTTCTGTTACAGTTAGAAACTACATTAAGGCCATATAAATCTATTAAAGATAAAGGGAAAAACCATTGTGGACATTTCTGTTACAATTAAAAACGCTTTTGCTCCGCAGCATAGTCTGCACACATTCTTGTGTAAAGACACCCCACCCCATCCCCTTCCCCAACCTCCTTCCCCCAACCCCATTGTGAGATTTCCTTAGTTTAATGCTAATTGTTTGCTTGAGAGGAGGAGGAGAGGGGAGGCAATACCTATCACCAGTGAGCTACAGAGCCGTTCATTCACAGCATATGTATTTTTTATGCGTAAAGTAGAACATTAATGCAGTATGCATTATCAGACTACCTACATTTCCAATAGCCTAAAATGCCAAATGCTAGCAGGACATATCTTAACATTGTGTGCTTGCTATAGACGGCCTAAAGAGCGGTTCACTGACAAGACAAGACACATTTTCATCACAATGTGTTTGTAACAGATGACCTAAGAGGTGTAAATGACCTAGAGTCTTGCTTTAACGGAACATGTTTTACCATATGTGTTGGTTACAGATGACTAAGAGTTGTAAATAACCTTAAGAGCTGTAGAATAAAAAAAAAAAAATACATCCTATGCGGGTGCGGGTGCGCCGAACAAACCTGCAATCCTGCAACACCCTTGGAAACCTGCGCAAGGGTTCACGTAGGATGCAGGTACGCACTGGGCATTCCATTAAGACGTCAAGGGACCTAGCTGCTCCCTGGCAGATGCCATTGTGTAATGGCCACTGGATGTGACACGATAGAACCTCCACGGGAGAGTTCCCATGGATGTACCAGCCCATATTTTATGACTGCAGAGGCCACCGACGAAAAACGCCACCCGTCAAGCAACTGCCGTATGCATCCGGCAGCCACACTCGTTGCTGTTCGCACGCAGGTAAAAACAGTACAACTCCAGATACGGCCAAGCTTTCGCTATGAGGTATTACGAGCCCTCTGAAGAGTATCCCCAAGTTACTGTCTTCCCCTTTGTCAACAGGACTTTCCCTGCGGTCAGTGGGGTCTTTCCTCAACGACATGTTTTAAATACGGTTGTTGCCAATGGCCTAAAGAGCTTCACGTCAACAGGATAGTATATACCATTACCAATTACTTCAAAAATCGTACATTATCCTGACATGTCTTACCAGTCTTCGTTACTTATGATCCACAGATCGGTACACTGACAGGGATAGGTA
>JADBJO010000306.1:332500-345000 GCA_016801955.1 Conus betulinus
TAGGATATAGATAAGCACGAACAACATGTGAGGAGGGGAAGAGTGGAGGGGGGTGACGTGAACAGCTGTGTCAGCGTTAGCACGTGTGTCGCATTGCCAGTGACTTTAGCGCGTGTTTGGTTACAGATGGGGTGCTCAGTGTGTGTTGCGATGATCGACTGATAGATACCTTGTGCAGCTGACATGCCGTCTATATTTCTGCAAACAATATTTCTGTACTCTGTATTTGCGCCATCTAAGTCTTACAATGGTACATCGGTTTCATGCTGAAGTGAGCCAGGGGAAAATCTTACCTAAAGGGTGGCCATTTTTGACTCTCGGTTGTAGAGTGAGGAGCCATTTACCTTTTCTCTGCTTATCTCTTACTTGTTTGGAGGGGGGGGGGGGGGGGGGGGGGGGGGGGGGGGGGCAGTTTATCAATCCAGCCTCCAGTGCTGACTGTGCTTACATGATCTTTAAGTGCATTAGTCGTGAAAAGTGTTGGAGATAGAAGGACACACTGACGAACTCTATCTGAGAAATGGAACCGCTTTCTAATAGTGCCCTGTATGAGTAATGTTATGGTCGCTTTAGGTAGCAGGTGGTGGATGATGTTGATCAGCTTTTGCCCGATGTTGAAATTCCTCACAGTGACCCGTAGCAACTATTGTCAAGCCGTGTTACACTCCCTTTGTCCTGTCCTGTCATGCCGTGTTAAACCCCTCTTTGTCCTGTCATGCCGTGTTAAACCCCCTCTTTGTCCTGTCATGCGTGTGTTACACTCCTCTTTGTCCTGTCATGCCGTGTTAAACCCCTCTTTGTCCTGTCATGCCGTGTTAAAAACCCCTCTTTGGCCTGTCATGCCGTGTTAAACCCCTCTTTGTCCTGTCATGCCGTGTTAACCCCTCTTTGTCCTGTCATGCCGTGTTACACCCCTCTTTGTCCTGTCATGCTGTGTTACACTCCTCTTTGTCCTGTTATGCTGTGTTACACTCCTCTTTGTCCTGTCATGCCGTGTTACACTCCTCTTTGTCCTGTCATGCTGTGTTACACTCCTCTTTGTCCTGTCATGCCGTGTTACACTCCTCTTTGTCCTGTCATGCTGTGTTACACTCCTCTTTGTCCTGTCATGCCGTGTTACACTCCTCTTTGTCCTGTCATGCCGTGCTAAACGCCTCTTTGTCCTGTCACGCCATGTTAAACGTCTCTTTGTCCTATCATGCCGTGTTAAACGCCTCTTTGTCCTGTCATGCTGTGTTAAACGCCCTCTTTGTCCTGTCATGCTGTGTTAAACGCCCTCTTTGTCCTGTCATGCCGTGTTTAAACGCCCTCTTTGTCCTGTCATGCCGTGTTAAACGCCTCTTTGTCCTGTCATGCGTGTTAAACGCCTCTTTGTCCTGTCATGCCGTGTTTAAACGCCTCTTTGTCCTGTCATGCCGTGCTAAACGCCTCTTTGTCCTGTCATGCTGTGTTAAACGCCTCTTTGTCCTGTCAAGCTGCGTTAAACGCCTCTTTGTCCTGTCATGCTGTGTTTAACGCCTCTTTGTCCTGTCATGCTGTGTTAAACGCCTCTTTGTCCTATCATGCCGTGTTTTAAACGCCCTCTTTGTCCTGTCATGCTATGTTAAACTCCTCTTTGTCCTGTCAGGTCGCGTTAAACGCCTCTTTGTCGTGTCATGCTGTGTTAAACGCCTCTTTGTCGTGTCATGCTGTGTTAAACGCCCTCTTTGTCGTGTCACGCTGTGTTAAACGCCTCTTTGTCCTGTCATGCTGTGTTAAAGCCTCTTTGTCGAACCATCTGGAAAAAAAAAGATCTCAGATGAGGCAGAGAAGAGAACACAGCAAACAACGAACAAGTAGGGTAACTCTTACCCCCAGTCAGGATGAAAATAAACTCACGCCCATAACTCAAAACAAATGCTGTTTACGACACCGAATAGCCTACCAGAAAGGATGACACAGCGCACACAGAACAAACAAGGAGACATCCCCCACCCCCATCCCCACCCCAAAAGAATGTTCCAAGTTTGCCCATTTACCCTGCGCCTTGCACAAATACACAGCAATAATAACTGGAAAAATGAACAAACACAAACTGACGCTTCTTCAAGACTGACACGCCTTTTCGATCTTGAATATAGTCACACAAACACACGTACGAACAGTAACCGTACAGGTAACCTCGATGTGACTGGATTTGAAAAGAAATTGTAGACAAAGCAATGGACAATCAACAGCAAATAACGAACAATTAGGATAACTCTCGTTCCCAGGATGAAATAAAGATACAGGCCCATAACTCCAAACGAATGCTGCGTACGACACCGAATGGCCCAGCAGAAACGACAACACAGAGCACACAAAACAAACAAGCGAGCGAAGATTCTCTGGCACGGTGACATCATGAGGAAGTCCGGATTCAGGTCATCCACACAAAGGTTCATGAGAGATAGAGTCAACTCGTTCGTGCTGGAGCTTCTCACAAGGTCAGTCTGGAGAAACTGGTGATGCTTTAACATCCCCGTTGTGCCCCCGAGCCGACCAACAGTGACATGATGACCACTGCCCACACTCTGAGGGACCTAGAGGAACACCAAACTGGAAGAAGTCCAGGAAGGCACTCACGGTCTGTGCACGGATTGTGAGTCTTCGCGGTGAGCCGAGGGACGTGAAAGAGCGGATCGTTCAACTTCAGACCCAAGAACGCTGATACTGTGCGCCAGATCTCTACCAACCAACAGAAAACCACCAGGAGTGCTATTTCTGTCGTTCTGTTCTTTCGAAGCAACGTACACAAATCACCGTTAAGTATCATTAGTATTGATGGTAGTTCCGTCGTTTTAGAGCACTGAAGAAACCTTCATTAAGAACCATTAATATTGATAGCTGTTCCGTCATTTTAGAGCATCATAGAAACAATCCTTAAGAATCATTAGTATTGAGATTTGGTTCTGTCATTTAAGAGCATCGTAGAAAGCACCGTTAATAACCATTAGTGTTGAGAATTCTCTCCGTTATTTTAGGGCACTGTACAAGCCATTAAGAAAGTTTAATATTGATAGTTGTTTCCGTCATTTAAGAGCACTGTAGACATCATCATTAAAAAACCGTTAGAATTGATAATTGGTTTGTCATGTTAGAGCACTGTCGAAACAGTCATTGAGAATCATTAATATTGGTTCCGTCATTTTGGAGCACTACAGAAACCATCCTTAAGTAAGTACCATTACCATTGATAGTTATTTCCGTCATTTAAGGGCACTGTAGTAACCATCATGAAGTACCATTACTATTGATAATTGATCCTATGATTCCAAGGCACTACAGAAAACCACTATTACATACCATTCGTATTGCTAGTTGGAGTCATGATTTCAATGTGCTTAAGAAACCCCCATTACAAGCCGTTAGTATGGATAGATAGTTGGTTTCAATCCAATGTACTATCGAAAACCGCTATTTCATACTATTAGCATTGATAGTTGGTGTCATCATTTCAACGCACTGTAGAAAGTCTCCATTACATGCCATTAGTATTGAAAGTGGTGCCATCAATTTAATGTACTAAGGAAAACCACTGTTACATACAAAAGCATTAGCATCGATAGTTGGTTTAATCGTTTCAATATACTATGGAAAACCACCATTACATACCATTAGGATTGATAGTTGGTGATAACATTTTTGATGTACTACAGAAAACTACCGTTGTACACTTTAGTATTGATAGTGGTGTCATCATTTCGATGTGCAGTTCAAAATCACCATTACATACCATAAGTATTGATAGTTGGTGTCATCGCTTTATATAGGAAACCCCATTTCACACCATGACACACGTCGTAGTTTGAGCCATCATTTCAAAGTACTACAGAAAACAAGCATTAAATTCAGTTAGTATTGATTGACAGCTGTTTCCATCATTTCAAAGCACTATAGAAACCACCATTCAACACCCGTCAGTATTTACACTTGATTCCCAATACACCGTAGTAATAATAATAATAATAATAAAAAGCATTACGATTGATGTTAATACGGGTTTCTTTTTTCAATGCACTGTAGAAAATACACTCAATGACATTAGTATCGATGGTTGGTTCCATAATTTGAAAGTGGTGTCATCAGAAGACATTTTATACCGACGGTGTACCGGAGAATGGGAATACGGTGAAAATAAAACAAGTTACGGAAACCCTCCAACTTCCACACAGGAAGTGAAGTGACGTATTTCATCAACATGGAAGGGTGCTGGAGCAGATGATTTCATTGGTGGGATTTTTTACAAATAAGTCGTAAATCGTGATATTCTAACCAGGCCAGAGCGTGAAGAAATGCAGATGCAGCTTTGGGGCAGCCGTCAAGACCACGAGAAGACCGTGGGTTTCGTCATGGTGACAGGATTGAAGATCTAACGCAACCAAAAGAAAAAAAAAATGGATCGCAGGAGGCGAAAAAGAAGGTCGTAAATCGGATTTCGAGTTGAACTTTTAAAATTATTCGATTGATAGTGGGACTCCACATAGACGAAAAGACTAAATCAGCTGTTCTTCTCTACGAAAATGGCTCTGTAAATAATCTTAACAACTCTGTAAGTATGCTTTTCTTTTTGTGATGTAACTGGTTAGATATATGATGGCAGCGACGAGGGAAGGGAAACCGTCTTTCTAGAGATTATCAGTTTGGTTTTAAGTAGATTACATATTTACTTTGATGGCCTTTGTGCTAAAAACAGTTTTCTTTCAATCGTAAATTGTATGCTACTTTCGTCGATGTTGAGGAAGCCTTTGATTCTATAAACAGTATAATTTGATGGCCCCTTCTGTTTGAAAATCGGATCTGGCGAGAGATTTTGCCGTGAAGATACCCTTCCAAATTTAGACTTGAAAAGATATTCTCAAACAATTGGCCGTGTATTTATATCCGGTGTTTCCATTCCCGTTCGTAAGCTGTTCTTTATCGATGCATTTTTCTCCTTCAATTTAAAATGTAACTTGTGTGTGTGTGTGTGTGTGTGTGTGTGTGTGTGTGTGTGTGTGTGTGTGTGTGTGTGTGTGTGTTTTAGGAGTTGCATGTTTACACCACTCCCTTAATGAAAGGCATTGGCATTCATTGTGTAAAGTATCCGTTATTCACCCTCTCTCTCTCTCTCTCTCTCTCTCTCTCTCTCTCTCTCTCTCTCTCTCTCTCTCTTGTGTATATGTGCGTGCGTGCGCGCGCGCGCGCGCGTGCGTGTGTGTGTCAGTCTGTCTTTCTCTCTCAGTCTGCCTCTGTCGCTATCTGTATGCCTGTCTGTCTGTCCATCTCTCTTTCTCTCTCTCTCTCTCTCTCTCTCTCTCTCTCTCTCTCTCTCTCTCTCTCTCTCTCTCTCTCTCTCTCTCTCTGACTGCCTGGCTGCCCCCCCTCTCTCTCTCCCTTATGTGTCTCACTCTCCATGTGTGTGTGTGTGTGTGTGTGTGTGTGTGTGTGTGTGTGCGCGCGCGCGCGCGCGCGCGTGCGTGCACACATACTCTCTCTCTCTCTCTCTCTCTCTCTCTCTCTCTCTCTCTCTCTCTCTCTCGTGTAAATGTGTGTGCGTGCGCGTGCGCACACGCACGTGTGTGTGTGTGTGTGTGTGTGTGTGTGTGTGTGTGTGTGTGTGTGTGTGTGTGTGTGTCTTTCTCTCTCAATCTGTCTATGTCGTCATCTGTATGTATCTCTCTCTCTCTCTCTCTCTCTCTCTCTCTCTCTCTCTCTCTCTCTCTCTCTCTCTCTCTCTCTCTCTCTCTCTCTCTCTCTCAGATTCCATACCAACCAGAGTCCAGCCGGGTGTGATGTGTGGTAAAGCCTCCAAAGAAGTGCTAGCTGGTGTCGCCTTGTATGATCTGAAACTGCCTCCTCAAGCCCACTGGGGGTGCTGAATCACAGCGTGCAAAGGTCAAACGCCCTCCATCTCGCAGCCACCATAATCCCTCTTCTCGTGCGCGTTCACAATATCGTGATGAACTCTCACAAACGCCTGTAAGCGTAAGCGTAAGGGCACGCACGCGCGCGCGCGCGCGCGCGCGCACACACACACACACACACACACACACACACACACACACGGACAAACGCGCCTATAGAGAAACTGCCTGTGCGCGCGCATACTCACACACGAGCGCACGAACGTGCGGGCACACACGCACGCACGCAAGCACTCACACACAAACACACACAAGGCACGCGCGCGCGCGCGCGCGCACACACACACACACACACACACACACACGCATGCACGCACGCACGCACGCACGTACGCACGCACGCACGCACACACACACACACACACACACACACACACACACACACACACACACACACACACACACACACACAGAGCTACAGACGAGCATCACATGATTTTTAACAGCTTTATCTAGCCGAGTCCATGCAAGCTGAGGCATAATCAATATGAGATTGTACATATTCATGGAAAAATAATTTCGAACTATGCTGATCAAGTAAATGTTAAATTTAGTTGAGAGAGAGAGAGAGAGAGAGAGAGAGAGAGAGAGAGAGAGAGAGAGAGAGAGAGAGAGGGAGGCATACAAACAGACAAGTAACCAAAAGCAGAAAGGAATAGTACTGTTTCCTAGACTGTTGCAGATTTTTGCCGGGAGCTGCAGTTTTTTGCCGAGTGTTGCAGGGCGTTGCAGTGTGTTGCAAGGTATTGCAGGACATTGAAATGTGTTGCAGGGCCTTACAATGTGTTTGCAGAGCGTTACAGTGTGTTATATAGTGTGCTGCTGACCGTTACAGTGTGTTATAGTGTGCTGCTGGGCGTTATAGTTTGTTACAGTGTGCTGCTGGGCGTTACAGTGTGTTATAGTGTGCTGCTGGGAGTTACAGTGTGTTATAGTGTGCTCTTGGGCGTTATAGTTTGTTACAGTGTGCTGCTGGGCGTTACAGTGTGTTATAGTGTGCTGCTGGGCGTTACAGTGTGTTATAGTGTGTGCTGCTGGGCGTTATAGTTTGTTACAGTGTGCTGCTGGGCGTTACAGTGTGTTATAGTGTGCTGCTGGGAGTTACAGTGTGTTATAGTGTGCTCTTGGGCGTTATAGTTTGTTACAGTGTGCTGCTGGGCGTTACAGTGTGTTATAGTGTGCTGCTGGGCGTTACAGTGTGTTATAGTGTGCTCTTGGGCGTTATAGTTTGTTACAGTGTGCTGCTGGGCGTTACAGTGTGTTATAGTGTGCTGCTGGGCGTTACAGTGTGTTATAGTGTGCTGTTGGCCCTTACTGTGTGTTATAGTGTGCTGCTGGGCGTTACAGTGTGGTATAGTGTGCTATAGTGTGCTCTTGGGCGTTATAGTTTGTTACAGTGTGCTGCTGACCGTTACAGTGTGTTATAGTGTGCTGCTGGGCGTTACAGTGTGTTGCTGGGCGTTGCAGTGTGTTGCTAGGCGTTGCAGCGTGTTGCAGGGCGTTGCAGTGTGTTGCTGGGCCTAGCAGTGTGTTGCTGGCCGTTGCAGTGTCTTCCAGAGAGTCAGTGAAGGCGTTGCAGTGTTTTTGCAGAGCGTTGCAGTGTGTGTTTCGTGGTATTTCAGTGAGTTGCAGGGCGTTGTAGTGTGTTGCAGGACGTTGTAGTGTGTTACAGGGCATTGCAGTGTGTTGCGGGGCGTTGCAGTGTGTTACAAGGTGATTCAGTGTGTTACAGAGTGTTGCAATGTGTTACAAAGCGTTGCAGTGTGTTACAGGGCGTTGTGATGTGTTGCAGAAGGTTGTAGTGTGTTACAGGGCGTTGTAGTATGTTACGGGGCGTTGTAGTGTGTTGCGGGGCGTTGTAGTGTGTTACAGGACGTTGTAGTGTGTTGCAGGGCATTGTAGTGTGTTACAGGGCGTTGTAGTGTGTTACGGGGCGCTGTAGTGTGTTACAGGGCGTTCTAGTGTGTTGCATGGTATTGTAGTGTGTTACAGGGCGTTGTAGTGTGTTACGGGGCGTTGTAGTGTGTTGTAGGGCGTTGTAGTGTGTTACAGGGCGTTGTAGTGTGTTACAGGGCGTTGTAGTGTGTTGCGGGGCATTGTAGTGTGTTACAGGACGCTGTAATTGTTGCAGGGCGTTGTAGTGTGTTACAGGGCATTGTAGTGTGTTACGGGGCATTGTAGTGTGTTACAGAGCGTTGTAGTGTGATACGGGGCGTTGTAGTGTGTGTTACGGTCGTTATAGTGTGTTACAGGGCGTTGTAGTGTGTTACAGGGCGTTATAGTGTGTTGCGGAGCATTGTAGTGTATTATAGGACGTTGTAATTGTTGCAGGGCGTTGTAGTGTGTTACAGGGCGTTGTAGTGTGTTACAGGGCATTGTAGTGTGTTACAGGGCGTTGTAGTGTGTTACAGGGCGTTGTAGTGTGTTCCAGGGCGTTGTAGTGTGTTGCAGAGCATTGTAGAGTGTTGCAGGACGTTGTAGTTGTTGCAGGGCGTTGCAGTGTGTTACAGAGCGTTGCAGTGTGTTAAAGAAGGTTGTAGTGTGTGTTTAAAACAGCGTCGCAGTGTGTTTACAGGGCGTTGCAGTGTGTTGCAGGGCGTTGCAGTGTGTTAAAGAAGGTTGTAGTGTGTTACAGGGCGTTGCAGTGTGTTACAGGGCGTTGCAGTGTGTTAAGAAGGTTGTAGTGTGTTAAACAGCGTCGCAGTGTGTTACAGGGCGTTGCAGTGTGTTACAGGGCGTTGCAGTGTGTTAAAGAAGGTTGTAGTGTGTTACAGGGCGTTGCAGTGTGTTAAAGAAGGCTGTAGTGTGTTAAACAGCGTCGCAGTGTGTTACAGTGCGTTGCAGTGTGTTGCAGGGCGTCGCAGTGTGTTACAGGGTGTTGTAGTGTGTTACAGGACGTTGTAGTGTGTTACAGGACGTTGTAGTATGTTACAGGGCGTTGCAGTGTGTTGCAGGGCGTCGCAGCGTGTTACAGGGCGTTGCAGTGTGTTGCAGGGCATCGCAGTGTGTTACAGGGCGTTTTAGTGTGTTACAGGACGTTGTAGTGTGTTACAGGGCGTTGCAGTGTGTTACAGGGCGTTGCAGTGTGTTACAGGGCGTTGCAGTGTGCTAAAGAGCGTTGTAGTGTTTTACAGGGCGTTGCATTGTGTTACAGGGCGTTGCAGGCTGCATGGCGTTGTAGTGTGTTCCTGGGCGTTGCAGTTATTGCAGAGCACCACAATAGATTTCAGTGTGTTGCAGAGTGAAGGAGTATATGCAGACCTTAGCAGTGTGTGATGCACCATGTTGTAAAGCGTTGCAGAGTTTTGCAGAGCGTAGCAGAGAATTCCGTTGTATCATAGAGCATTGCAGAATGTTGAAGAACGTTGCAGAGGACTGCAACGTGTTGCAGAGAATGACACCGTGTTGCAGAGCATTGCAGTGTGTTGCAGAGCATAGATAGTGTGTGTTGCAGAGCATAGCAGTGTGTTGCAGACCATAGCAGTGTGTTGCAGAGCACATAGCGGCGTGTTGCGTCATAGGAGTGTGTTGCAATGTGTTGCAGAGAATCGTTGCAGTAGGTTGCAGTGAATCGTTGCAGTGTAAAGCATCGCAGAGAACGTTGCAAAGCGTTGTAGAGATTCATAGTTGCAGTGTATTGCAGAACGTTGTCAAACATCGTAGAGAACCATAGTCGCAATATGGTGCCGCAAAGAGCGTTTACGTGCGTTGCAGCGCTCAGCAATGAGTTGCAGAGTGCAGCAGTGTGTTGCGGTATGTCTCTATCAACCACCAAACCATGTCGATGAACATGTAAATAGGTATAGTTGCAGGCAGGCTGGAATCAGCACGGATCGAATACCGAGAAAGACCATTGGTGGTGGAGTCTGTATGTTGCAGCAGACAGTTACACAATTCCACCCAGCGTTGCAGCCCGGCGTTGTTGCCGCCGAAACTGAATCATCTCTGTTGCACACCGTTGCAGACGGTTGCTGTTCCATGGAAGACATCCAATCCTGCGTGTCCACTGTCGCCTGCGGTTGCAGAACTGTTGCAGGCGCGTCGCAGTGGGTTGCAGAGTCTTGCAACGTGTTCATGCTGCTGTGGGTTGCAGAGTTGGGTTCCCCTCTTTTTTTTTTTTTTCCTTTTCTTTTCTATTTTTTTTTTTTTTCTATTTTTTTATGTTTGTTTGATTTTGTTTTCGTTCTTGTTTTTCTATTGTGTTTTGTGTTTTGTTTCGTTTCGTTTCCTTTGTTTATATATATATGTATATATATATATATATATATATATATATATATATATATATATATATATATATATATATATATATATATATATAATTGCGGAATGTTCCACACTGCTGCTGTGTGTTGTTTGCTGCATCGGTGAGGACTGGCATCGTCTAATTCAGCTGAGGGTGCCGCAGCGTCCTATCCAGATTTATACAGAGATCCATCCGAAACCACAGCAACAACACACAACAAGCAGGGGAAAGAGGAGGAGAAAAAAAAAAATGAAAGAATGAACCTGATGACGTTTGTGACGATCAATAATGTTGATGATTCGGAGGACTGAAGAGGGAGGAAGCGGAGGAGGATGACGCCGACGACGACTGGCGAGAACAGTGATGATGATGATGATGATGATGATGATAAGAAGAATGGTCTTGCTGATGACATAGACTTGTCTGGAGTAAAAGAAAGAACGAAATACAGAAAAAGACAGACAAGAGAGAGAGAGAGAGAGAGGGAGAGAGAGAGAGTCGGGGAAGGAAAGCAAACGAAATCGAAGTGGCGAATGTGCGTCATAGCTGACCAAAGTCTTTGTGTCGTGTCGGATGTCGGTGAGAGGAACGTCTCTCCTTCCCTCTCCCTCCCTGCCCTCTCTTTTTCCCTTCCCTCCACCTCTCTCTCTCTCTCTCTCTCTCTCTCTCTCTCTCTCTCTCTCCGCCTCAACCCATCCGCCGCGCAAGCCAGCCACGCTCTCTCATCTCCCCTGCCACTAGCTCTTGATTACCCCCCATCCCCTGACCCTCCCCCCCCTCTCTCTCTCTCTCTCTCTCTCTCTCTCTCTCTCTCTCTCTCTCTGCCCAAGGTCAATACTCTGGCACGATCCTTGGCACTTTTAAAGGAGCAGGCTGCCTGCCGCCAGACGTTTCTCGTTTTATTCTACATTCTGTTCAACCCCCCCCCCCCCCCCCCTCTCTTTTTTTTCCCTACTTGCCCGTTCTCATACAGTGTAGAAAAAAAAAAAGGGGGGGGGGGGGGGGGGGTGAGAGAGCGGATTTGAAGATGCTTCACTTTCACGTAAATGGTTTTAAAGAAAGAACGACAACAAGACGGAACCAGTCTGCACAATGTTTTAAACAACGTTTAAAACAAATACTTGCAGATACAAGGCTGCCAGTTGCCATTTTTATTAGGGCGATATCAACCACAATCGATTTCAAACCTTCATCCTTGTCTCCCAAACAATCTTAATGTCGGCCAAAGCAGCAACGATTGCACTTCTAATACAGTGAAACCGTGTTTTTCACACAAATGTCCGTGTATGTGTGCGTGCGATCTGTGTGTGTGTGTGTGTGTGTGTGTGTGTGTGTGTGTGTGTGTGTGTGTGTGTGTGTGTGTGTGTGTGTGTGTGTGAGAGAGAGAGAGAGAGAGAGAGAGAGAGAGAGAGAGAGAGACAGAGAGAGACAGAGAGAGACAGACAGACAGACAGACAGAGACAGACAGACAGACAGACAGAGACACAGAGAAGGAGAGAGACAGAGAAAAAAAGAGTGGGCACGCACGAGAGTATGTTTGCGTGTACGCGCGCGTATGTATATGTGTGCGTGTGTGTGTGTGCATGCATGCACCAGTTTTTGCACAACCTCACCAATCAACCTCATCACCCCCACCAATACAGCATTCCCAGTCTATGGACAACCTCATGATTCAACACCATCGGCCATTACTGAACGTACTAACTCACTGGAAATCTCAACAATTAGCCTCACAGCCTAAGTGAAGTGAACCACTCATACACATACAACACACAACTCTGTTCGACTGGTTGAACTGTCTTCGGTACGAGGTCAGCGTTTTACATCTCCGCCCTAA
The DNA here is from genome assembly GCA_016801955.1 of Conus betulinus. Taxonomy (NCBI): domain Eukaryota; kingdom Metazoa; phylum Mollusca; class Gastropoda; order Neogastropoda; family Conidae; genus Conus; species Conus betulinus. Next base: position 344,508 of record JADBJO010000306.1, read on the forward strand.
ATACTGTTTTCCTATGGTGTTATTATTACTATTGTTATCATCATCATCATCATCATCATCATCATCATCACAACATCATCATCATCATCATCATCATCAACAACAACATCATCATGGCCGCCACTTCATTCTCAATCCGACCGGGCGATTGTCCCTCTAAAGGCAAACAGCAAAACGAACCGACAGACTGATTCAGGGTGGGAGGGGGAGAGGGGGGAATTCCCTCCAGAAACCATGACGTCAATGAGCCCCCCTGCTGACGCCCCGGCTGCTGAAAGTGGTCGATCAACGATGGACATCGATCTCAGCTCGCTCGCTCTCGCTCTCTCTCTCTCTCTCTAAGAGTGCACAACGCTGGGCTGTGACCTTTGACCGCCTAATTAGCGGTTATCAGGCGGCAGCTGAAATCCCGGTCATCTTTCGAAACAACTGCGTGTGGTTTGTCGCGCGCAGTAAGTCACCAGTAAGTTGCTTCAGAAAACACTGGCTCTCT
>JADBJO010000306.1:355000-360000 GCA_016801955.1 Conus betulinus
GGTTAGGGGGCTGGGGTGGGGGTGGGGAGACAACCCCCTCCCCCCCCCCCCTCCACCGTGGTGAAGGGGGGGGGGGGGGGCACTGCTCACCTTGTGTGTGCGTGTATCTCTGTGTGTGTGAGAGAGAGAGAGGGAGAGAGAGAGAGAGAGGAGGAGGTGGGGGGGGGGGGGGGGTCAGACTTGGAGAGATTTAGGAGAGGGATTGGGGAGGCCTGCCAAGAGCGTTGACGTCTTGCCTCACCACACTCGAACACCGGGAGACATCAAACCGTTATATTACCTCACCTGGTGGCTCGGTGGCTCGCGCTCTCACTCTCTCTCTCCCTCTCCGTCTCTCTCCCTCTCTCTCTCTCTCTCTCTCTCTCTCTCTCCCCCAGTCTTTTCAGCCCTGCCCCCCTGACCACAAAACGGTCGTCCCCGTCATCAGAGGAGGTCTACCCTACCCTACCCTACCCTACCCAGAGCAACTCCAGAAAAAAGGCTGGGAAAGAGCTGCTTCAGTGTTACTTCTTCCTCGTGGTTTCTTGGTGTCCAAACAGTGTGTCCAGTGGGTCCTTTCTGCCCACTAGGGGAAGGGAGTCCGGACTGACTGACCGACCGGTGGCCATCCATAGTGACTGTCACACCTCTGGCGTGTCCCTGCTGGCCTGATCGTGAGCGGGAAGGTAAGGTTGGTCGAGTGACGCGTTGGCAGTATTGAAGTGAAGTGATTTTCAAGGAAGGGGGGAGATACGAAGGGTGAGGTCGTGGGTTTGACTTGCGTTTGACTGGCTGTGCTTTGTTCAGTATTGAAGGGGGGGGGGGGGGGGGGGGGGGGGGGGGGGGGGGGGGGGGGGGGGGGGGGGGGGGGGGGGGGGGGGGGGGGGGGGGGGAACCGAAAGTTGAGGTCCTGGTAATTGCATTTCGCTGCCGTGCTTTCGTTCGACTGCTGAAAGGTGGGGGAGGTTAAAAAAAAAAAAAAAAACACGAAGGGTGGGTGGGGTCACAGTAATGCATTTGACTGGCTTTCACTTTATGCGACATGGAGCGGTGAAGGCAGGGAGAAAGGACAAATGGCGAACGGCGAGATATGCACGCTAACGCAGTCAGCTCACTGGCTGTACTTCATGCACCGTTGAAGCGGAGTAAAGGCAGGGAGGGAAACGCCTGAAGGGTGGGATGACGGTCATGACTGTTGCTGACCCGCACTTTGTTTTTTTTGTTGGTTTTTTTTTTTTTTTAAAAAACCAACATTGAAGTGAAGGAAAGACACATTATAAGCATTAGTTGCTGCTCATTCAGTTTTTTCACGTTTACTGTAAAAACTGTGTGATTGTAAAGTGGAAATAAAATTCGTGTTTTAAACCAAAGGAAAGACGTGAAAGGTGAGATGATGGTAATCCATTTGACTGACCGTCCTTAAGTAAGCCAGCTTGGAAGTGAAGGAAAGGATGGCTGGCATCAGGGCAATGCAGTTCATTGGCTGCACTTTAGTCGCCGTTGAATTTGGGGAAAGAAGGAAATGGAAGGACAGACGAGGTCATTGTCGTGGGTGTTTGACTGGAGACTGCGGTTTCCGCAGGCCTCGGCCAAGACTTCGGGGAGGTGGGACGCTTTGGCAAGCCTGAAACATGATTATTCGGAAACGCACGCCACGCATGCGCGCGCACCAACACACGTGCGAGCGCGCGCGCGTACACACACACACACACACACACACACACACACGAGCGCAAGCGTGAACTCACCGCTCATGTGCGAAACCACCGCCCGTGCGCAGCAGAGGGAGGGAGGAGAGGAGAGGAAGTGTGTGTGTGTGTGTTGGGGGGGGGGGTGGGGGGGGTGGGGGGGGGGGGGGGGGGGGGGGGGGGGGGGATGGGGATGGGGGAGTGGAGAAGATGGCACGAAGAAACCCGCCAGTTCCGTCTTTTTTTTTTTTTTTTTCTTTCTTGTCCTCTCCCCCCCCCCCCCCCCCCCCCCCCCCCCCCCAGACCATGACGTCAGTCGGTTGGCGCGTGTTGGACATTTTACATATAATACTGCTTGAAATGTATGTAAAAAAGACTCCTCCCTTCAGAACCAACCCCCCCCCCCCCCCCCCCCCTTTCTCTCCACCTCCCCCCCACCCCCACACCCCCCACCCCCTATCTCCCTGGTTTGATTGAGTGATGAGGCTTTTGGTGAGAATGGTTTGTCCCCGCTTCTTTTAGCGCTTCCTTGCTTACGGTTTTCCCCCTCCTCCCTTTGTAGTTTTTAGAAATGGGAAAAAAAAAAAAAAAAAAGAAAATAGATTGACGTCAGTGCAAAAGTCGATTAAGGTTCATAATGACCAGAAGGAAATCTATATCCTGAAGAAAGAATCTGGATTCTTTTAAAGTTTTATTACCCGCAGAATGTGTGGAGAAGAATTTAGACTCTCTCTCTCTCTCTCGCTTCTCTCCTCTCTCTCTCTGGCGAGAGATGGCAACACAAGCTTCCCTGTGGTATTCCTGACGGCGACTTGTGTATACCTCCTCCAGTAGCTGGGGTCTCCGTCTTCTCTCCTCTCCCCCCCCCCCCCCCCCCCCCCCCCCCCCCGAGCCATCCTGCTCTCCAACAGCTCATCCCTCCCCTCCCCCACACTCCCAACACCATCACCACCACCACCCTTTTCTTCTACCCTTCTCTCTTTCCTAGCCTCCACCTTCCTTGCTCACTTAGCTAATCTTTCTCTCGGAGGGGGAGGGGGTAGTGGGGGAGGTGGGGGAGATTTGTGGGGGACCCGTGAGGGGAGTCCGCAGTACCGTGATGTCGCAATCGCCGGGAGCTGTGACGGCACGCAATGTGTTGGTGGTGGTGGTGTGTGTTTGCTTCCAGTGACTTGCAGACGATCTGCAGCATCGACCCGGAACCTTTCGGTGGTCTCCCCCGGGGAGGGGTTGAGAGAGGTGGGGGGAGGGGGTCGTCTGTCGTGGCCGGGGTGCTGATGGACCGAAGCTGACGCTTGCCTTGCCTTCCAGTCGGGTCGGGTTGAGCGGACGGACGTTTATCGCCTCGGCCTTTTGGCCTTCCAGCAGATTGGTGCAGGTCGGTCGGTCGTTGGTCGGTCGGTCGGTCGGTCCCTCGCTCAACCTGCGCGCGCGCTTTTTATTTTACAGTTTGTTTCTTCCTTCACTCGGCTTTGATGGCTTGCGCAAGACCATATACTACTGGCTGGTAAACTGTCGTGACCTCATTCCGTCGTGGCCGTGCCAGTGAGTGGTTAGCGTTGCTGGGGGACGGGGTGGGGTGGTGGGGGGAGGGGGATTTGGACGGTTGTGAGGTCGATTCCATTTTTAGGAGCGTTTTTTTTTTTTTTTTTTTGTTTTGTTTGTTTGTTTTTTTTTTTTTTTCATTCTTTTTCTCATCCGCGGCAGACGCGTTACCCAGAGTTGATGAGCCCGACTATTGGCGCAAATTTAATTAGAAAGTACTCGGACTACACCATCGATGAGAGTAGAGTGTCGCTCGAATCTCCTGACCAACGCTGCAGGTGCCTATATCTCTCGGGCCTGGTTTGACGTCAGGATAATTGCATTATGAAAAGAAGCGTACAACGCAGCTTTGTCTTGTAGTCTTCAACTAGAAAGGCATCATCTTCGTCATCCCCCATAGTCATTGAAGTGCCCTGGGAAAAAAAAAAAGTGTCAAACACTGTAAGACCCTTTTATGCGCTGATTTGGGGCGTGTGAAAGATTAGACTGCTCAATACCCCCACCCCTCACCCCCACCCACCCCACCCGTCCCCCGACCAAAAATGGATTTTGCACAATTTGAAGAGATAAGTGATTGTTTGTGTTCTTCGTTGGCTGTTCTTCGTTTTCATTATCTTGAAAGTTGTTTGTCGTGCCGAAGAAGATCAAAGAGGTCGAAGTACGTTGTGTTTTTGTCTTGTAAATCACTCTGTCTGTCCGGCGGAATACTAATTTTTCTTTCTTTTTTTTTTTCTTTTTTTTTTTAAAGTATTTAAATTTGTTTCAGTTTCCGCCCTGCAGTGTTTTTGAAACGGGCTGTGCCCGAATTATAGAGACTGCCGACCCGGTTGTGATGAATGAAAATGGAGGGGAAACGCCCAGTTGTCCGCCGTGACTGCTGACAATAAAATAGGCCTAAAATGGACCACCAGCTGAGTGATTAACCCCCGTGACTAATTGGGACTTGTCAGCACCATTCAGTGTGTGTGTGTGTGTGTGTGGTGTGGTGTATAACGTGCACACAGAATCTCTCTCTCTCTCTCTCTCTCTCTCTCTCTCTCTCTCTCTCTTCTCTCTCTCTCTCTCTTGTTTTTTATGCAAACCCCACGTTTATCCCATCTGACCTTACTGATATGACAAATAGTAACTGCAACTTACTGAAGAATTTTTATGGTTGTATCTTTACAAAGCCTTAAAAAAAATGCTAATGCAGTAACGAAACTGAATGCCGATACTGATGCTTGTACCTGTCACGTTCTTTTGTTAAAATTGAGATTTGGAACTCTGTTCTCAGTATGTCAGTCAATGTGTCAGTGGTGTCCATAGTCAGTGTCATTGATACACATGTCTGTTATGTCCATTGTCAGAGTGTCATTGTATATAGAATTAGAATCTGCCCCTTCAGAAGGGCTGTGGCAACCCTTTACTGAATTAGAATAAAACTTTTCCATTTCCATCCCCCCTCCACCCTAACCCCCACCCTCTGTGCGTTGTTGTGGTTGGTGTCCAGGCCTAGGGTCTCCGGGAAAGCGAGCGTGGTGTTGGCCACATTCCTTTGCCCCATGGTCTCCCATAAATCCTGCGGTCTCTTATAACAAGCTAGGTTGGGCCTGTCGCCCAGCAGGTCCGTGGGAGGGCAAAGGGGGGGTGGGGGGGGGGGTGACAGAGGGCTCCAGACACAGTTTCTTAGAATTAACGGCGAAGACGATAAGCAAAGGCTTGGTATGTTGTGTGTGTGTCGGGAGGTGGGGATGGGGGTGGGGAGGAGGATTGGCTAGAAGGAGGAAGAGGGATTAATTAGGGGCGTGA
>JADBJO010000306.1:372500-385000 GCA_016801955.1 Conus betulinus
GTAGAGTTACAGACTGGGTGTGCAGCATATGCATAGAACGCACGCACGCAAGCGGGTCCCGTCCCCCCTCCTCCCTCCCCATACACTCGCTTAAGCACGCATAGTCGCGCACTTCTCTCTCTCTCTGTCACCACACACTCTTGCCTCACACTCTCACTACACCCTTCATCTCCTCTCGTCCCACACGACCACGACTGCCAACAGGGTCGCACGACAGGGACACGGAGGGGAGGGGGAGGGGGGACACATCACGCTATGATCATTTCGGGTCTGGATGGGGGGGGGGGGCCGGACCGGCTGAGAGAGGTCGCGCGAGAGGGGCTGGGGGGGGGGGGGGGGGGGGGGGGGGGGGCGGGGGCGGAGAGGGTGTGGGGGGGGGGCAAAATGTGGTAACACGGGAGATAAAAAGTATTGACAAAGAGAAAATGGGGGGGGTGAGAATGGTTATGGACACATTAATTGGAGGGTAGAGTAGTAGATCGGAGGAGAAGATCGATTCGCATGCGTTAGCCTCCAGTATAGCGGGCCGCGGGCTTGGGCGTTCGGGGGGGGGGAGTCTATCCCACATGGGTCGGGGGGGGCTCCGTACAGGGTGGCAGCATTACACAATTTTCCGGGGCAGCCAACTACACGGGGCGGTTAGCGAAGAGTACAAAGCGGTTCTTCCATCCCTCTGCTGACATTTGAGAGCCCGGCAGCTTCAAACTGCATTTCGGTCTCAGGCCGGGGGGGGACCTAACCCTGCGCAACGTTTTCCCCCGCAAACTGGGCCACGGAGATCAAAAATAAATTGACGAGGGGTAGGGTATAGAAAATGTCACCAAATTAACTGAGGGTAGAAGAGAGAGCCGATTATGGTAGTCAGTATCGACCCGACTCGGTTCACGTGACACGCGTGTCATGCGCATACCCGAAATAGTACGTTTCAAGAGAGCGCTCTAACTCAAGCCATTAGCGAAGACCATACCCTCCCACCCCTCCTGGACATTTGAGAGAGAGCCCCTCAAACTCTCTCTCCGGCCTCTCTAATCAAGTGTTTCAGCAGCTCCCTCGGCTGATATCCTGTCCCAAATGCGCTCTCTCTCAACACAAATATACTCTCACTGTCACTGACACGCCTCTCTCCAGACACTCTCCTCGTTCTCAGTCCGTCCCTCAACATACTCATCCTCCTCTCCTCTCTACCCTCTCTCTCCTCTCTCTCTAACCAAGTCCTCAGTCACCTCGGCCTGGTCTGTCGTCTCTCCAACAAAAATTTACTTAGCACCCCTCCTCTCTCTCCTCTCTCCGTCCCTAAATTCTCTCACGTCCTCTCTTCTCCTCTCTTCTCTCTCTCTCCGTCTCTCTCCAACTTTAAACTTTACCCATATAAACATGTAGCTATTGTTGGGGGCGGAGGAACGGCTGATATGATCGGTTCTGTGTTTTTAATTCGCGCAAAGAGCTTTGCGTCTGGCAAGATACCAGAGATGAAGAGAGAGAGGAACGGAGCGATGACTCTCCCCTCTCTGAAGCCTGCGAACCAGCGCAAGCCCCGAGTTTATAATTAGATAAAGGGAAGAGAGAACAACTCGCCCAACATGAACTGCGTTACCCGCCGCCGAGGGGTGCGCGAGCTCCCGGCGTTTGGCCGATTGGCGCGGGAGTCGAGCAGCGAGCCTCACGTGCACTACGTGCCGATGACGTCAAAGGCGGCGGTGTGTGGGGGGTGGCTGCTGCTGCTGACAGGGGGAAATAAACACCTCTCCCTCCTGACGACTCCTTCCTTACCCCTCAGGGGTAAATCCACGCAGGGTGGTTTTTTTTTTTTTTTGTTTTTTTTTTTTTTAACCGTTGTTTTTTGTTTTTTGTTCACCTTCATCCTCTTCTTTTAGCTCTCTTTGTCGTCATCGACGCAACACGGAGTGTTTGTGCTCTTTGATTTTTTCGGAGTGAATTTTTCGTGGTCTTTACTTATCGAAACTTTGTTTTGTCGTGTGTAATGTTTTTGGTGAGGGTTTTGTTACACTCTGTGTTGTGTCGTGTGTGTGTGTGTATTAGAGGTACAGAAGAGGGGGGGGGGGGGGGGGGGGGGGGGGGGGGGGGGGGGGGGAGGAAGGAAAAGAGAGAGAGAGAGAGAGAGGACATGATGAAAATCTTCATCCCCAAAGAGAGAGAGAGAGAGAATAACATTGATGAAACTCGTCGACAAGCACTGTGTGATTTCTTTTTTGTTGTTGTTGTTGTTCATCAGAGTTTATTGTCCATATTTCGTTATAATTTTAAGCTATAATTGCGCTCATTATGATGAATTAATATACACGCACATAGAGTGAGAGAGGGGAGTGGGGTGGGGGATTGGTGGCGGGGAGTGGGGGGGGGGGGGGGGGGGCGCGAAATTGGTCCAGTCGAGTGGTAGTTCTACTGACTGAGTTGGTCACGGTCGGCCAGTCCGGAAGGAATGGGGTGGGCGGCGATGGCACGGGGGGGCGGTCCACTTTGGCTGTACTCTTCTCTCGTTGGCCGCCAGCCCACGCAGTTGCCCGTGGGGATACTTGTGGAATGACCACCGGCAGGTTGGGGGGGGGGGGGGGGGGGGGAGAGTACAGACCACTGATAATGTGGGGATATTGTTGACCAGTAGAGCAGAGAGCGGTGCCCAGTCTGACTCGGTTGGCGGTTTCCCTCTGTCTGTCTGTCTGTCTGTCTCTCTCTCAAATCCTCATCTCGTCTCGCATCTCTCTCTCTCTCTCTCTCCTCCGCCCACTCTCCTTCGTCTCACCTCCTCTCCTCTTCCTCTCTCCATCTGCTATCCTGTCAGGGTAGGGGGCTGGTTAATGGGCAATAACAATACAGAACTCAGACGCACTCTCTCCTCCCTCTGTGTGTGTGTGTGTGTGTGTGTCCCCCCCCCCCCCCCCTCATCTCTCTCCTCATTCTTCGTCTCTCTCTCTCTCTCTCTCTCCTCTCTTCTGTAGATTTCAAAATATATTTGTTGAAGTGTATGAGTTCTCTTAATTTGCAAAATATTTTGCTGAATTGTATGGGTTCTCTTTCTTTGCCAATTGCATGTCTTTCTCGCTGACGCTCTTAAATCCAATGATTGTAACCCTCCCTCCTTGCCAAACAGGACTTAAACGCTAATGGCAATGAACCCTTCCCTCCTCCCTCCTCCTCTCCTCCTCCTCCCTCTCTCCATCTCTCACGCTCTCTCTCGATCTCCTCTCTCTCTCCCTCTCAGTCCTCTCATCTCTCTCTTATCTCTCTCTTCTCCGCCCCAAAAACTCGTCCTCTCACCCTCCCTCTTTTCTGTGTGTGTGTGTAAGCTGTGTGTGTGTGCTATTGCTCTGCTACTTGGTCAAGCGTGTGCCGTTTTGAATAATGCAAAGAGACGGTCAGAACATACCAACAAAACAGACCGAGGAGAACAAGCCCATCCGTCAGATAATTAGGTAGTGACTTTATTCTGAAGAGATAGGAAGGGAAAACGGTGAGAGAGGGAATTGGGGGGGGGGGGGTTTAGTTGTTTGAGGGAGATTAACCAGTGTTTCCCTCAGAATTTGTATTCTTGAACTGTTGCGACTGGTCTTTGTGTCTTCAGCTGGTGGGGATTGTGTGGAGAGTGAATAAGGGGGTTGTTTGGGGGAGGCTGACGAGTGTTTACCGCAGACTTTGTATTCTTGAACTGCTGCGACATGTCTTTGTGTGTCTTTGTCTTTTGTGCTGGTGGTGTGTGGATTGTGTGGAGGGTGAGTGAAGTGTAGTTGGAAGTGGTGTCGGATGGTTGTCGGCGGTGCAGCAGTGGCGGGCCTTGGCAGTAAGTCGAGTGAGCTAGCTTCGTCACTTGTCGTCGCCTCTCACGTCATCCGACTTGCCCCCTCTGTGTCTCTGCGCTTACCTCATCACGCCGGCCTCTCGTTCTCCCGCCCGCCCCCCCCCCCCCCCCCCCCCCCACCCCCACCCCATCCACCCCACCTCCTCATCCCTTTCCATCCCACACACTCTCTCTCTCTCTCTCTCTCTCTCTCTCTCTCTCCTCTCTCTCTCTCCTCTCTCTCTCCGTAAAATGTCACCCTGCTTGCTGCTGCTGCCGCCGCTGCTGCTCACCTTTAATGTTCGTTCTCCTCACCTTACACACACCCCCCGCTCATGTTCTCGCTTCTCACCCTCCCGTTCTGCCCTCCCCCCCTCCCCCCCCCCCCCCCCCCCCCCCCCTCGTCTTCTCCACCTTCCTTCCCCACCTCTTCCTCCCTTTTTTTTTCTTTTCTACCGTCTCTCGCTGTGTTTCTGACACGATACCCGTCTGTAGCGAGATACTTGAAGGTGACGTCAGCTTGCTTTCGCTGTCGTTCCTCTCTCTCTCTCTCTCTCTCTCTCTCCCCTCCCTTCTTCACGTACACATGTACGACACGCATACGCAAGCACGCACGCAAGCACGCACGCACGCGCGCGCGCGCACATGCACTCGCACACACACACACACACACCACACACACACACACACACACACACATATGCGCTCGCACATACGGGCACACGTGTGGTGAACCCGGAACAGAGAGAAGAAGGAGATGGGGACTGACAGGAGTGGGGATGGAAGCAGGAGAGGGAGGAGATGATGGGGTGATGGTGGCCTTGTGAGGTGAAAAAAAAAAAAAAACGACCCCCTCCTCTCTCTCCCCCCCCCCCCTCTCCCAAGGTCTTTGATCGGCATTGGCTCAGTGCTTCAGAGTCTCAGTCGACCGGCAGCAGAGGACTAAAGAAATAATGTCATGAGGTGACCTCTGAGATGACTCGGCGGTGGGGGGTGGGGGGGTGGGGTGTGGATTTATCATCTGTCTACAAAAAAAAACCAAACCACCCACCCGACTCGTCAGTCTCGCTACCCGTTCCAGGTGTCGGTGCTGCTGTCAGAGTTTTAATTAAATTGGCCTCGTTACCACCTGGCTGTTCAATGAACGCGTCACCTCCTTCCTTCCTCCCACACTCTCCCCCTCCCCTCCCCTCTCTCTCTCTCTCTCTCTCTCTCTCTCTCTCTCTCTCCTCTCTCTCTCTCGCTCTCTCTCCCTCGTCCCTCACACACACACACACACACACACACACATCTGCCCACCCCCTTCTCTCTCGCACACGACGCTCAGACACAGAGGGCAGGGCCGGTAACTCAACCAAGCCGGTAGTGCGGGCTCCAGGAAATGTCGGGTGACCGTTGCTGCCTCGTTACGTCCCCGATAATCAGTGGCTGCTGCTGCTGCTGCTAGCTGGATTTCCTGGTTCCTGCGTTTGGTGTTCAACAACAACAACAACAACAAAAAAAAAAAGGGGGGGGGGTGAACAGAAAAGAAAAAAAAATGAAAGCAAGAAAAAGGCGGGGAGGAAAGAAGGAAAGAAAAACGGTTTGATCAGAAAGGGGAAGTAGGAAAGACGGGTTTGAAACAAGGAAAGAGAGAACGGTCTGAACTGAAAGGCGGAAGGGGAAGAAGGAAAGAAACAAAGAGGGACAAAGACCGGAAGGAGGGTGTGTGTGTGTGTGTGTGGGGGGTGGGGGGGGGGGGGGGGGGAGAACCCAGGGAGAGAACCTCGGGAAATAAAGATGAGTTATGGGGTGAGATGCTATTTTCCCTTCGTCTCTTTCTGTCCTGCCAGTATCTCTCTAGCTCTCTCAGTCTGTCTGCCTGTCTGTATCTCTCTCTCTCTGTCTCTCTCCTCTCTCTCTCTCTTTCTCTCTCTCTCTCTCTCTCTCCCTCTCTCTCTCTCTCTCTCTCTCTCTCTCTCTCTCTCTCTCTCTCTGAATCATCAAATACATAGGGTTTGCATTTGCCCGCGTGTGTGCACGTACGCATGACAGAGAGAGGGGGTGGGGGGAGGGGGCAGGGTGGGTGGAGAGAGAGAGAGAGAGAGAGAGAGAGAGAGAGGAGAGAGAGAGATGGGATGAAATGTGTGGATAGGGTTGGTCTAGCCATTCTGTAACAGACTGTCCTTTGCGCGGTGAACAAAAACGGTGTTATTGTGTGTTTCATTCACAGGTTTCCCCTAGGCGGGAGCACAAAAAAGCGGCGTCTGTGTCATAGCCTCTGAATTCTGTCAGGCTGCAAAAAAAAAAAAAAAAAAAAAGAAGAGAAAAAAAAATCAAATAAAATAAAGGTGGTGTCAGCATTGTTTGTTTGTTGACTCTGTGTGTGTGTGTGTGTGTGTGTGTGTGTGTGTGTGCCTTGGTCGTAAAACAAAAGTTAGGTTGGTTGGTTGGTTTGCTTTGGTTCTTAGCGGCAGGCGGACGGGCGAGACAGGGGATAAATGAAAAGTGTTTTTTTCCATTTTTTTTTTTCTGTGCTAGGTGAGTAGTGAACTTGATTATTGAAGTGACATGGTGGTTTGTGTTTCAGGGTGCTGAAGGACGGCAGTCTCCAAGACAACCAGGGTGACGGAGGGAAGTCGTCTGGTCCTCTGCCCCAACATGGAGAGCGGCACTTCGGTAAGTGACACCACACCACACCACACCACACCACACAAAACAACTACATACATCATACAGTACCACACCAGACCAAACCACACAACACATCATCACACAAAACAACAACACATGACACCGCACAACAACACAACACCACACAACACTATACACACCACACCACACCGTATCACACCACACCACACTACACCACGCCACACCACACCGCACCACAACCGCACATCACAACACAACACCACACCACCACACACCACACTACACCGCACCACACCACACCACACCACACCCTCACCCACACCACACCACACCACACCACGCCACACCGCACCACACCACACCACACCACACCATGTCACACTACACCACACCACACCGCACCACACCACACCACACCACACCACGCCACACCACACCACAACCAAACGCAACGCAACACAGCACAACACAGCAGCACACCACACCACACAACACCACACAACACAAACACTAGCACAAACCAAGCAACAACAAAAAAACAACAACAACAACAACACACACACACACACACACACGCGCGCGCGCGCGCGCGCGCGCGCACATCAACATCAACATCTGCACAAACCAACCCAACCAACCAATCAACAAACCCGCTCTCTCCGGCCCCAGCAGCCGTGCCACTGCCACGACCTTCGCGCTCGGCCAATGGCGGCTTACGTAAGAAAACAAAAAAAAAAAAGAAAAGAAAAGAAACATGGGAAGTGAGAATTTCATTCATGAAAGAGACGAGAGGGAGAGAGAGAGAGGGGCAGGCAGGCAGGCAGGCAGGCAGGCCGGACGGCCCAGGCTGCTAGAATCAGACCGATTGATGGAAGCGAGCCTTTCGCTTCAGGTAGTAAAGCAAAGCAGGCGGCATCGGGTTGAGCGCTAGGCTGAAAGAATCGATCCTCGCCCGAAGAAAGGATGGAGGGCTAGTGGGGGGGGGGGGGGGGGGGGGGGGGGGGGGGGTTGGGTGGGGGGGGTGGGGAGAGTGAGGGCTGCTTTGATGTGCTGGCGGATCGATAGGGGGAGGGGAGGGAGGGGAGGGGAGCTGGGGGGGGGGGTTCTTGCCGCGCAAAAAGCCTCATCAGGGCCACTGACTCATCTCTTGCGTTTGTGGGGAGGGGCAAGAGGAGGCGGGGGATTTTGCTCCACCCTCGTTCGGTGGTGGTGCGGGAGGATGGGGGTAGGCCGTGTGTGTGTGTGTGTGTGGGGGGGGGTTGTTTTCTGGGTGATGGGTATCGTTCTGAATCCCTCGTTCACTAGACACACAATACGGGACGCACGTGCGCACCTGACGGAGCGAGTTGGAAGGGGGAGAGGCGGGGGAGAGGAGTGTGTTTACCCGGCTGAACGTACATCAAACAGGTTCGTCAGCTGTGCCAGACCATTCAGTCCTCTCTCTGTCTCGTCTCGTCTCTCTCTCTCTCTCTCTAGCTCTCTCTCTCCCCCCTCCGTCTCTCTCTCTCTCTATCTCTCCCCCCTATCTCTCTCTCTTTGATTCTCTCTCTCGATGTCTCTCTCTCTCTCTCTCTCTCTGTTGATCTGATCTCTCTCTCTCTCCTCTCTCTCTCTCTCTCTCTCTCTCTCTCTTGATGTCTCTCTCGCTCTCTCTCTCTCTCCCTCTCTCTCTCTCTCTCTCTCTCAGAGTGCCTTATGACAGAGGGAACAAGAAGGGAAAGAGTGAGTGGAGACTTGGAGGATGTCGTGCTGAAGATCATCAACTCTGGACAAAAACCTCAAGGGGAAGGAGTTGAGAGAGGAACGTGGCGGGGAGGAGGGGGGGGGGAGGGGTGGGGGGGGGAGGGGGGGGGGAGGGGGAGGGGGGAGCTGGCAGGAGGACACGTCACGGAGATGTGGCAGAGTGAGAGGGGCTAGCTTCTTTACGGGGAGGGGGGTGGCCAGGAGATTCGAACAACCCAACCTTCTGAATGCTAAGTACAGAGCCGTAGCTGAGTCGACTTTGCGCTGTACCTGTTGTGCTAACAGGTTTGATGGGGAGGGGAGGGGGGGGCTGTGGGGGGGGGGGAGTGGAGACACGCTTGTGAAAAAGGCACACTGGGGATCAGAGGAAAAAAACGGAGGAATAAGAATAGAATAGAAGAAGGGGAAGGGGGGGGGAGTGGGGGTGAAGAGATTGATGGGAAGAGAGGGCAGGATGGTGTCGAAGAAGAGGAAGGGGGGGGGAGGGAGGGGGAGGGGAGGGCAAGCGGGGAAGGATTCATGGTCTGTGAGCGATTGGCTGTTTTCCCTGAAAGACGTCATCAATGATTGTTGTCGCCGCTCCGAGTATTGATCTCTTCTTCTTTCCTGATCCCCCTACCAATTCACCATCTTTCCCCTCTCCCTCCCCCCCCCCCCTCCCTCTCCCCCCCCCCTCCCCCTCCCCCCCCCCCCCCCCCCCCCCCCCGCCCCCTTCCCATCTTTTCTTCCGGCTTTGACCTTTCAGTTGGTCCACCACACTCCTCAACTTCCTTCCCCACCCTCCCGCCTTCCCTCCGCCCTCCCTGACCCTTTCTCGACTCTTCCTCCGTCGGAATGAAGTCTCAGCCAGTAAAGATGGCTCGGAGTCTCCCCTCTCTCTCCTCTCTCTCTGTCTCCGTCCTCCGTCCCCCCTTCCTTCTCTCAGGGGCCCCTCTCTCTCTCTCTCTCTCTCTCTAAAGTTGCCTCAGTCTCTCTCTCTCCGTCTCTCTCGCTCTCCTCTCTCTCTCTCTCTCTCTCTCTCTCTCTCAGATGGCTCAGTCTCTCTCTGTCCTCTCTGTTCTGGTTCTTTGTCTCTGTCGTCTCTAAAGATGGCTCGGTTCTTTTCCCCCTCACTCCACCAATGTTCATCGATCTCCCTCCCTCCTCCTCTAAACCGTCTCCTCGACCTCTCCTCTTCTCTCTCTCGCCTCTCCCTCCTCTCTCTCCACTCTCTCTCCTCTCCTCTCCTGACTTCACACTCTCTCTCTCCTCTCTCTCTCCTCTCCTCCTCGTCTCCCTCCTCTCCGGTTCTCTCTCCGTTCCCCCCTCTCCCTTCTCGCCCTCTCCCCTCCTCTCGCCTCCTCCTCTCAGACATCCCTCACCTCCTCCTCCTCTCCCTCCCTTTCCCTCTCTCCATCGTTCCTCCCCTCCTGGGGTGTCCGTGGTCTCGTCCTCGCCTCCTCTCTCGCCCCTCTCTCTCTCTCCTCGCTCTCCACTCTCATCCCTCTCTCGGTCTCTCTCCTCTCATCTCCTCGTGTGGTGTGTGTTTGTGTAAAGTGTGTGCTTGAGAGAGAGAGGGAGAGAGAGAGAAGCGATCTTTCCTTTCTTTTTTATTGAATAGGTATTGTCTCCTACGGTAACCAGAACCACATAAACCAAACCAGACGACGAAGAATTGCATAACGGGCCAAATGTGTGCGTAATGGATGACAGATAGGGGGGGGGGGTGGGAGGGGATTGGTATCGGAGTGGGATGGGAGGGAGGAGAGGTCTGTCCTTGTGAAGCAAGCTACCTTTTGTCTTCCTGATAGTCATAATTGAACGGCTCGTGTTGACAAGACAGACGACTTTGGACTGTGGAAAGAAGGCACAGATCAGCTAGTGGACTCCTCTCTCTGCCTCTCTCTCTGTCTCTCTCTCTCCTCTCCTCTCTCTCTCTCTCTCCTCTCTCTCTCCTCACACACACACACACACACACCACACACACACACACACACAACTCTCTCTCTCTCTTCGCTCTCTCTCTCTCTCCTCTCTCTCTCTCTCTCACGACACACACAACACTCTCTCTCTCTCTCGCTCTCTCTCTCTCCTCCCCTCTCTTCTCTCTCTGTGTGTGTGTGTGTGCGTGTGTGTGTGGTTAGAGAGAGAATTGAGGATCATTTATCGAGCGTACGCACGCAGAAAACAAAAGCAAACAAAACAGGAGAAGGAAATGACACTAACGATCCACAGTCTAGTCATGCAGCCTCCATTTTTCACCACCCCGTGACTACCCCCCCCCCCCCCCCCACACACACACACCAACACACACTTAAACCCTCCACCAGCAACCCCCCCCCCCCCCCCCCCCCCCCCCCCGCCCATCCGTCATAACAGCAGCTGTTGCCAGCAAACAGCGAGGGAGTCAGTCAGCTGTGTCATAATGACGATAACGGGAGGCTGGTTTTCCCACTGATCGATTGCAAGAGGTGGAGGAGGTGTGGGGAGGGGGGGATGGAGGAGGAAGGGGGGTTGGAGAGGGGGAGGAGGGGGGGGGGGGAGTAGGTGCGAAAGTGCAAAGAGTTCCCCAAAAGCTGGCGTTCGTTAGGGGGTGATGATGATGACGATGGTGATGATGATGATGACAACGATGATGATGGTGATAATGACTGTATACAGCCGGTCTTTCTGCCGAAGCTTTTTCAGCGGCGGCCGTAGCATGGCTGGGTGGCTGGCTAGTGGGCTGCGATGTCATTTAGTGTGAATGGGATGCGGAACTTTACTGTCGGACTGGCACTGGGTTGTTTGTAGCCAGCGAAGCATCCTCCTCCTCTCTCCTCTCTCTCTCTCTCTCTCTCTCTCTCTCGTTCTCTCTCTCTCTCCTCTCGTTATCTGGGAGTGTATGTAGATCGTAGAACGGTGTGTGTGTGTGTGTGTACGTGTGTGTGTGTGTGCGCGCGCGCGCGCGCGCGCACGTGCGCTTCCATGCTTGCGTGAGTGAGTGTGCGTGTTTGTGAGAGAAATCAGAGAGGCGGAATCTTCCCCCCCCCCCCCCCCCCCCCCCCCCCCCCCCCCCCCCCCCCCCCTCCTTCTCGTCGTTTTCGTTCGTTGGTTGTTGTTGTTTTGTTTGTTGTTTTGTTTTCGCCGTTTTTCGTTGTTTTTTTTTTTCTTTCTTTCTTTTTCGTTCCACACCCCCTCCATCCCTCACCACTTCCCCCTCCTTCCCCGTTTTGTTGAGGTAGGTTTTCGCTGACCTGAGAGAGAGAGAGAGAGAGAGACAGACAGACAGACAGGCAGGCAGGCGGGCAGGTAGGCAGGCAGGCAGGCAGGCAGACAGACAGACAGACAGAGAAGGAGTTGTTTGGCGAAACTCCCCAGTTTGCAGAGTCCCTGAGTGAGAATGGATTGATGGCTTCGTCAAACTTTTGTCCACCACCCCACCGTCCACTCAACTTCATGTAGCCCACCAGGCGGAAATAGAGCAAGGGGCATGTGTGTGTGTGTGTGTGTGTGTGTGTGTGTGTGTGTGTGTGTGTGTGTGTGTGTGTGAGAGAGAGAGATACAATGCTTCCACCCTGTTAAGACCTGGGGGGGGGGGGGGGGGGGGGTTGTGACGTGGGCATGATTTGTTTGTTGTTGATTTTATTGGTGTTCTTGTTTCAAAACAGGGCAGGGCCTTTTTGGTGGCGTCAAAGTTGCAAAGCGTTGTTTTCTGACTACGGACGTCACGAAAGCTTTAGTTATCCCCTAACTTAGGAATGGAATAGCTTCTCCTTTTATCAAAAGGGACTTCCGAAGTTTGGCTTGACTCACACGGAAATGAAAGCTTCGTTATTTTATTTTCCTATTTGGCGAAAATGGACTAGTTTCCTCTCCCATCGAAGTGGACTTCAGTGTTTGGCTTGGCTCTGACGAAAATGAAAGCTGTACCAATTTTCATTCCCGAACGGAATGTGGACTGGCCTCCTTCCACACCACAGAGGACTTCAATGTCGTGCTTGGTACTAACGAAAGATGACATTCGTTCCATAATCACGAATCCGACTGGCTTCCTTTCCTGTCAAAAGGGAACTTCAGTATTTTGTCTGGGCACCGACGGAGATGACAGGGTTTTTTTTTTGTTTGTTTGTATGTTTGTTTTAAATTTCATTCCCAACTTTGGACACGGGACTGGCTTCTTTGCCCATCAGAGGGGATTTCCACGCATCGCTTGGCACAGACGGACGTGTGACAGTTGTTGAGTCGGGCGGTGTCAGAGGTCAATGGCTGTATGATCCTGCATGGAAAAGTGATCGAATCTGTGCGAGAAAAAAAAGAGGGGGGGGGGGGGGGGGGGGGGGGGGCGAACTGCGCAGTTTTCTAGCACGAG